>JAMQGT020004196.1:0-21299 GCA_024447675.2 Pterophyllum scalare | reverse complement strand
CTAATTGCTGCAGAGGGTTTTAAATAGAGCAGAATTTATAAAGCACTTTTCTACTAGACTTCTCAAAGCACTCCTGTGTCACACAAACTCTGGATGATGTTTCTAGAATAAAGTCAGGATATCCTAAACATGCAGCACACAAAAATACAAAGTCAGCTTCTCTGAGTCTTAAAGTTGCCACCTGAACAGGACGTCCACCGCAGCTGCATATTCACCTGTTCTCACGAGGGCACGGATTGGCAAAATCTGACGACTCATGGAATCAAAGCTGGCAGGTTAAAGGCTGTTTCAGGTTAAAGCACATGTATGAAAACACTTTCTCTCTCACGGGCCAGTGGATACAGAATAATCTGAGGTTCAGTATCCCCCCCCTTCCCCCAGCACACTTGGATATACAGGCTGGAGGAGCTGGGGGATTGAACCGCTGACCTTCTGATTCATGATGACCTGCTTTAAGTCCCAAGGGAGGGTCACAGGTACGAGATGTGCTTGAAAGCTCCAGAAAGGCCAGTGTGTGGGTCTCAAGTCAAGATTTTCTATTTTTGTGTTGCTTTAGTTTTGTTGCATTACTCTCCAAATAAAAAAATAATGTCTATAAAATGATATCACCAGGCTGAGCGCAACTAAAAAATACTGTCTGCAGCTCCTCAAATGTGAAAGATTTCAACTTTCCAGTAGAATCAATACTTTTAGATGTGGGGCTAAAATATGTAAAATATAACATTTTACACACAAATCATTAATTAACTGCTGAAAAATCATCACTTTCTGCCATTATTGTACATTTTTCTCTATTGTGGAATAATCTAGCGGAGATCAGAGGGGACCAAACGTGGCTCCGAGGCAGCCAGGGCAGACACTTCCTCATTAAAGAGGCCCAAAGCTTCAGCTTCCAGCTGGGGAACAGTCTTCTCCACTCCTCCTCACCTCTTTCCAGCCTCATACTTGAGTGGACCCCTCATTTGCTCTAAATGGTACGTGAGCTTTTTTCAGGTTCGGCACGATTAAGAGTCAAGCACAGAAAGATTTCTATCGTGTTATAATTACGGAGCATTGGAGCGGCCGTCTGAGCTTAAAGCAATCACTGAACAGTAATATGCACCTAAAAATACCAGAAACATGTGATAAGACTAAAGGAGTTATTCAAGTCAGAGAAGAATAAAAACTCTGACGATTAAAGAGAAGTGAAAATGGATTTCAAAAGCTCAAGTCTGCTCCACGGTCCCCGTTTAGCATTCTTCTGCTCCAGTTCTTGCAAAGGCGCATGAAAGCACAGACTTCACCTTGCACGCTCTGTCTGACCTATATTCCTTCTTCTCTCAGATGCTGTCAGAGCGTCACTATAAACTCGAGTCAGAGCGCGACCAAGGAAGAGCTGCGCTGTAAAAAAAATGAGACGGGCCCGGCATCAACGGGGAGCTGATAAGAAAAGAGGTGTAGATGCAGTTCAAATTGAATCAGGCGTCATCTTTCCAGTAATTCAAGGACACAGTCACGGCGGCTACGTCACTGCCAGTGACCTCCTTTGTTACACATCGGTGTGTGTGCGTGTGTGTGTTCCCCAGAGGTATGATGAGGTCTGGAGGAAGGTTACAGTATAAACGTGTGCCATATTTTACTCACTCAGGTTCAGATGCTGATGTTACTGTGTAAATTATCACCCATCTTCCCTAGATTGCAGTAAATATCTTCTGTTTGTTGTTTGTGTTTCCAGGCGCTGCTGTTGTTTGTTTGTTTTTTTTTTATTTCTGATATTTGGCTCCCTCCTGTGTACAAAGTAAAACTAACATCCTCACCTGGTTCAGGACGCCCTCGTAAACCTGCTGCAGTGGCATGACCAAGTGACTGAGAAATCTCCTAAATTATGTTAAATTGGTTGTTAATTTTAAAAAAAAAAATACAATTACATTAAATTACCTGTCACGTTCATTATTGGCTTTGACTCTGTCAAAAAAACCAAAGGAACGTGCAACGTAATAGTTTAGTAAAACAACCTGAAAAAGGGCTCAAGTCACATCTGACTGCTTCATTTCAAATCCAGTGTGGTGAAATGGTGAAAGAGCACGTCGACGTCCAAACGCTACGTACCTGACCTCAGAAACGGTCTAAATGTTGGAACTTCTTAGTCAGCAGCTTAGAAGTTTGGAAACATTAGCCCGATGTCTGCCGATGTTAAATGTGCTACATTTGCCAATATATCGATGTCAGCATTTATAACAATAATAATAATAATAATGATGATAATGCCTTAGTCTTATATAGCGCTTTTCAAGGTACCCAAAGGCGCTTTACAATTTCAAGCACCATTCATTCACACCTCAATCATACCTGGTGGTGGTAAGCTACTAATGTAGCCACAGCTGCCCTGGGGCAGTCTGACAGAAGCGTGGCTGCAGGTGAGAAATTAACATTTTTAAAAAGCAAAGAGGAGAGAGGAGAAACACCCTGCAGCCCCCCCCCCTGAACCAACCAGCTGATCTATTTATCTATACCTATATAAAAGGATTTTTGAAATCACTAAATATTGTACTGGTTGGGCTCTAGTCTGTACGGCCACAAAGAACTTCGGCAACATCCACATGCAACCTTGTGATGATGAAATCTACACTGTCCCTTTAAAGAGGAGTGATAAAATGGCATCAGTGCTTTTTTCTTACAGCATTTAATTTGTCCGTCTTCTTGGCCTCTGGCTCCTTCATGGTGGAAGCGAGGAGTTCATCCCCTTTGTATTCTTTGTACAGCTCTGCTAAGGTCTCCCTCGTCTCCAGATTGGTGGTCTTCAGATGGTACGCCGGGTCCTGTTTAGCCTTTTCTTCATCTGAAGCATGCCGGGGAGTTCGAGACAAATTAAATGGTTTAACCAGAAAACTTTAATATAGGCAGAACTACCCATCACCAGAAAAATACTCACCTGGGTCCAACACTTTCAGGTTGTTTTTTACATGGAAAAAGCTGGAAACATTGAACTTATCCAGGTTTGTTGGGTCCTGAGAGGAGAAGACACAATGTCTCGTTTTAAATGCTCTGCCAAATTTGCAAGCAGATAAAAAAATAAACAAAGCACCGCCTCACCTGAAGAGTTATAAAATCCTTTCTTGTGAAGGGTTCATCTGTGAGCAGATCTTTAAAAGTTTTGGTCTTGATGTTTAACTGCTCAACAGCCTGAGTGAAAACAGAAATATTATATAATAAAAACCTCTCTTTGTCATAAGGAAAACATATTATGTTTCTTCTCACTAATGGTTAACACATCAGTACAACTGAATGAATAACCTGTAAAAAAAAACAAAAACTGAACTGTTTTGTTTGGAGACTTTCTTTTGCACCCGACTAATTCTGTGTGATGTAAGGCAGCGTCTTGTGAGACCATGTGGGCTGAGCATCTGCACTGTATCAGCCTGAGATCAAAATCAATATCATCTTTCTGCGTGTGTGTAATTTTAGACTTCGACTTCTGTCCCAAAAGGATCTGTGAGAGGATCAATGTAGCGAGAGCGTGAGTTCACTGACCTCATAAGAAAACACATTCCCGGTGACCTTGTTGGCAACGATGTGAGAATTATTTGTGAAGACGTTGTACAGGACGGGGCAGTGATACTTTCCTGGAACAAAATGAAGCAAATAAAGAAGAATGCAGCAGGCTGAGCAGAAGTCACTGCCACAGGCTGAAAACTCCTCAAGAAGTCAGCAAGTACCTCATACAGTTCTCTGCTGAAGTAGATCACATCTTCTCCCTTCACTTACTTGCTGGTTCTTATTCCAGCTCCAGAAAATTAAAAAAAGTATCCTCCACACTTTCTTTTTCAAGGATGGAGCTGACTTTTTTTTTTAAACTATCTGATTTCAGTGACCTGGGAAACAAGGCTAACACTAATGACAGCATTAAATTGCTTCTACTTGTCCATTAAACGTCTACATTAAAGTGCAAGCATATTTACCATCGTTGTTCTTGGCAAAGTTAAGTTTGATGAGAGACTTCGCTTCCAGTTTCTGCGGGGGAGAGGGGGGAAAGGAAGAAATTAATTTCTCAAACTGTAGAAAATGTGCTAATGAAGGCATTTTGGGAGCATCTTACAGAGACCAGTCTCCAGCTGCAAAAATGGAGGAAATGGCACATACAGTATGTGCTGTGTATATGCTCTGTGTGTGTGGGGGGTGAGGGTGGTGGTTTACAATCATCACCGATAACTATTACATATTAACTTTAAACAAAAGGTCTGGGATTGACGCTGAATGTGTGAGGAGAATCTTCCTCCTTCAAAATCAAAGTTGAACTGTTGCCCTGGACTAAATTACTGCAACCCCTCAGACATGAGCAATAAATAAGCTGGTTATAATGACACTTCATACGCAGTCCACCTTCAATTTTATTCTTATCACTGTGTGAAACACACTGAACAAGGAAGAGAAAGCTGCCACAGCGGTAAAGAACACATCTGCCACGCAGGGTCGAGCTAAAGCCCTCGAGTTGCTCTGATGACCGCTGAGAGTGTCTTTAAGAGGCTTAAGGCCAACTTGACGTTAAGCTACAGAGCCCAAAACTAATGGGTCACGTCACAGTGGCTACGTCCATCTTTTATATGTCAATGACCAAATGTCTCTGTGGCCCCCTCCCCCGCAGAGGGACCACAGGTCCAAACCACTACATGCTTTGTTTAAAGACTAGTGGAGGTCAAATATTCCCTTCACTTTCAACTAATGTGTGTTTTCTTTGCACTGGATGGCTACCAAGACTTCTGACCATGTTTGCGCATGAGAGCAGTTTATGGAGCTGCTGCACCATGAAGGACTTGTCGTTTTCTCACCTCTCCGGAGGTCGGGTTGGTACCGTACTTCTTAATCCAAGGAACAATGCTCCTAAAAACAAAAGGTGGACAGCAAATGATCTTTTAGATGAAGCATCCAGATACAGGAGATCCAGTATGTTGCAACATGTTTAATCATGAACGGACAAGCCTGACCAGAGAACAAGCAGATAAAATCATCAAAATCATCTTTGCAGGGCCTAAAAAGCACAAAAACACAGCTGGTATTTGGTTGCTGTGTTTATCGGGATGAAAGCTGTCCTACAAAGCAGGTTTAACATATGCAGGCTTTCTTTGGGATAGCTGGCTTGACAAAACCTGACACCCCCCCCCCCGGCAGAAATAACAAGCATCACCATGGTTATTATCACCTCTCTGTTTTAATGCAGGCTTTCTGCTTCAAACTCTGTGCACGCTCACATTAGAGGGGATATCTGACTCATCGAGTGATGCCTACTTAATTTAGATTATAGAGATCTATTGAGAGCATATAAGATCAATACTGAAGGAAACTTGTTAATCTCGTGAATACGCAAGTGAATATATTTATCTTACAGCTCAGCGGCTCTCAGTGCTGCTGTTAAGCTTTAAACTTAAAGCCTGTTCAGTGCATTCAGTTCTGAGCCAAAAGAAGGAGCTGACATAAGAAGCCTGCAAACACACTGATCCATCAACCTATCTGTGTTTTATTAGCTACAACTGCAGCAGCATTAAAGCTCCCAGGTGATTTTAAACCCAAGCTCTGAACATAGTGGAGGAGGAGGTTTGTTCAACACAAGTTCTCATCTGGCTAAAGACACTGAAAACTGGGAACTGTTTCAACAAATCCCAGTGACCCATTAATGCTGCCTCATAGTACTCCCTTCAAAGCTTCACCCATGGTTTACCTGGCTCCTGTGGGTATTACATCAATACTCAAAGACATCATTTACTCACAACAGGTCGAAGACGACGCCCTCCTCAGTGCAGACTGGATACTCAAACGGCTGCAGGGACAGGCTGAAACGGTTTAGAGCAGGGGTGTCAGTCTCACACCAGTTATTCAAGTAATAAAAGCTTATTTGTATAGCACCTTTCACACAGGTTAGTGCTCATAGATGAACAAATCAACAATGACATGGGAATTATTAAAACAATGCAAATAACATGCTCTAATAAGGAATTTAAACTTAATTTAAATTGAGAAAAATTAACAAAAAAAATAAGGCTGGATAAAATATGCAGAAAACATAGATAAGATAGAAAAGCTCCAATTCATAAATACAAATAAAATGACATAATGCTAAATAAAAAAGCAAAACAAAAAAAGGAAAAATAAGCAACGTCTATAAAGCAGACTCATGCAAAAGTCGGGAGGAAGGTTTAAGTCTGAGTTTAAAGATTTTAACACTTCCAGCTGCTCCGAGGTCCTCCGGCTCAGCCTGTTTCCGTGACTCGGGGAATGACAGCTAAAAACTGCCCAAATGCCTCCATTCATGCGGAGCTGTAAGCGTTCATACTGACTGAAGCGAAACTATGATGTGCTTTAAAAACAGGCAAAGGGAGTTTAAAATCCATACAGCAGAGGGGTTTAAAACTAGTGTGATGTGTTTTCCTTCTCTCCCTCGTAAGATACCTGCCCGTACAGTTCCTCTGAATCAGTTAACGGGCCACCTGCAGCCCAACTTGATCCTAAGTGGACCAAACAATTGCATAATAAAACATCCTTCTTTTAATGTAAGAAATACAGGTTCACATTTAATGAAACATGCACTTGCAAAATAGATCAACAGCCTGAAATACCTTAAAAAGGAAACTAAACAAATTTGGGGGACTTTGCTCTTTCTGAATAATGTATCTAGAAATACTTCTAACTTTCCCGCCTGTGTCATTTTGCTGGCATCATCTCACCAGGAGTAGCAGAGTAAAATTCTAAATGTTAGTGACTTCACTACATCCAAGGGGCCAGCCAGGCTGGACCCCCAAACAGTAAGGCAAATATCTACAGTTTACAGCTACTCAACAAAAATGTGACCAGATGAAGATTTTCCAGCAAAAAATTAAATCTCAACATCTCTGCTGCTGCTGCTTCTTTTGGCTGCTCCTTTTAAGGGTTGCCACAGCGAATCATCTGCCTCCATCTCATCCTATCCCAGCGTCCTCTGTCACACCAACCCTCTGCATGTCCTCCTTCACTACATCCATGAATCTTCTCTATGGTCTTCCTCTTTTCCTCCTGCCTAGCAGCTCCATGTTCAGCATCCTTTCACCAGTGTATCCAATATCCCACCTCTGCATGTCTCCAAACCTCAAACCTCTCAGCTTTGCCTCTCTAACTTTTTCTCCAAACTGCTCAACCTGAGCTGTCCCTCTGATGGGACTCATTTCCAATCCTGTCCATTCCGGTCATTCCCAGTGAAGAGCTCAGCATCTTCAGCTCTGCCTCCTGTGCTTTTGTTCATGCCACCATCTCCAAAACACACATCACTCCGGCCTCCTGTCTCTTTCTAAAATGCCTCTCCTCATGATAAATGAGTCTTGTGTTACCTGCAGTGGTCGAAGGGAAGGCGCCTGAAGTTTGCCTGTGGGATTTCTGGAAAGTTAATAAACAAAGCAAAATTAAGACAAGTAAAAATTTGCTTCTTTATTTGACACTACATTTCGAAACCAGCGCAGCAGCACGTTTCACCGTCACAGGTCCTGGTTCAGCATAAACAGTGACGCTAAATGCTGTAAATATGTGCTGTTCAATATGGCTCACTGACATAACAAATAGCAGCAGCTAAACAAGCATCAGCCTAATGCACACAGTGACTCGAGATGCTGTTTTTAGCTGCCAGGTGAGTCTGAAAACCAGCTTACCTGCACGCTTCCCTCCATAGAAGTTCGTGTATTCTGTACACGTGATGTACCTGTAAGGGGACAACAACACT
Organism: Pterophyllum scalare; assembly: GCA_024447675.2. Classification (NCBI taxonomy): domain Eukaryota; kingdom Metazoa; phylum Chordata; class Actinopteri; order Cichliformes; family Cichlidae; genus Pterophyllum; species Pterophyllum scalare. The sequence goes on along the minus strand of JAMQGT020004196.1, from coordinate 13,582 downwards.
CAGGTAAGAAAAAAACAACAAAGGCGATTGTACAACTTTAAATGTAACATTTTAGTCTGTTAGCGACGCTAATGTGGGTTTAGCCTGCTGTTAGCCCCTAAAGTGCTAATGTCTGCCAAACACGTTGCAGAGCTGCTTGACGCTTACATTTTGTCTTTCTGGTGCTGTCGCTTCCCCATTTTGACTTTCTGTGCAAGTCTGAAGAAATATCGTGAGTAAAACAGCAAACTACAAAGAACTTGCACAAAATAACTACTGTGTGCTTTCCCTGCCTTCCTGTTTATGTTCTTTATCGTCGTCGTCTTTAACTGTACACCGTAGGTAACAACTGCCCTCTGCTGCCCCCCATCGACAGAGCGGTAAAAGCACTGAAGCATGAGGGAGCATAGGGAGGGTCCGGGCCTTTGTAAAACCTTGCACCTCGATCGGTGTCAGTAAGTTTATGGAATAGTGCAAGTCAGACAGAACAGAAAAACTTGCATTGTGCATGATAATGCACGATGTAAGTGTTTGAAAGTAGATGGACAAGGATTGGTGACCTGCTGAGATGGGTGGCGGGTTTAGCTGTGGCAGAGGCCCCAAATCAAATTCTGTTTAAGACCCCATAAAATGTGTCGGCTCTGTTCCCACTGTTTCATGCCCGAACAGTTCCCTCTCCACGCAAATTAAAGATCAAAGTGTGAACATGTTTGTCTGCTTTCCTCTGGGGTCAGTGGTGTTGCACAGAACTCTCTTTGGGGCAAGATGATTTGTGTAATCATTTTTAACAATTTAAAGCATTGTCAGTAGAGGCACAAGGTCCAAAAGGCATGGGCACTATTATTTTTGTGGCTGGCCCTTTTGGATATGTGTTTGGAGGAATTTTCCTTTCAGAATGTAAACATTTAGGAGAAAGTTACCTAAATTAATCACATGAAAGTGATTTACTAAAGTTTGTACCACTGAATTTACTGCAAATTGTACTCAATTCAACGCTGAAAAAAAAAGCATGTCTTATGTGGACATGACGACCTTCGACCGCGGCTGGCCTTTGGCAGTAATGGCTTGCCACATATTTCTGGCCATGCCTATTTTGGACCGAGCCAGACTTAACTAACCTTAACCTGGAGCATCGCAGGAGGGAGGAGGAGATCCTGACACAAAATGCATACTGGAAGCAGCCAAGTTAGTTTTTACAGTGCCTCTCCTGCGATGTGCGCCTTTACGCACTTGGTAACAGCGGAAGTATCGGGAGCTAACGCTAAATAACGTTTTTTTGCCCTTCTACACGTCAGATCAGCTGTTAACACACGTTTCAGGTTTATTTGGTGGACTATTTTAATAATAAAGCACCCTCCCTCCTCTTAAAGCTGCGCTCCACCTGATTTATCCTGAGATCACACACGTGTCCACACACTTCTAAGGTTTTCTTTATGTCAACAAATTTTTTCTTCTTCAGTTGCCTTTTCTGGAACTGTCAGCATGTTACTCGCTCTCTCTCATTGGGTCCGCTTTTTTTTTCTTTTTGCCCTCAGCAGATGATTGATATTACTGACATGAACTGTGTGCGTTTTCTGCGTGTAAATTAGCGCATTGTTGGATCACCTACAGAGCCTTCCACTCAAATCGGTGCAGCTTTGCGCCCTCACGCCGCGTAAATCTGGCCCCAAGTCTCCGTGTCGTTGGATAACTGGACCATTAAAACAGCAGCTTCCATGATCATATGAAGAACATCTTCACACCTTTGAAGCCGCGCTTCACTCCGCGGCTCTGACTGGCTGACAAATCCAACGGCAGCAGGTGTCCTGGCACCCTCAAAATTTCTCGCTCAAGTGCACTATAAGAGAAATTAATTTAATCTAAACTAAAACGCATGGCTCTAAATTAATCAAATTTCTTGCCCACACACACCTAATGAAAAATATAGCTTTCTGATTCTTAAAAATCAGTAATTCAGAACTACTCCACCCGTTAAAAATGTCATAAAATACAGGTTCATAGTTTTTTCTTTGTTTTCTCAGAATCACCAATACACCTGGTAATTACCTTCCTCTTTATTTTATTTTTATATTTTAATCCTAGTTCTAATTCTCTTTAACTGCATACACACCTACGACCTTTCATACATAAAAACCTTTACTTTGTAAATATAAATTACAGGCTCACTTATATGTGAAATGACTGATTATCTGATCTTCGTCTAATCTTTGTAATTAATGGATTTATTGCACACATTCGTCTCCATCCTCGTGTGTAGTTGCATCTATTATTTCTGACATCATCTCTCAGTGTACAAATACAACAAGACAATACAGAATAAATTCATCTACAGGTTTATTCTTTTCTTGGCAATTAATTCATAATCATGGCTAATCACTGACTTCTTCTAACAAAAGGAGGGAGCAAACAAAACTGGTTATAGAGTCACGATCCAGGGCCCGGTGGTTAGTAATGTGTAGTAATGTGGAGCGTTCAGGTGCATTCAGACTGCACACGTGTCCTCTAAAGCACGGACACACTATAACGATCTACCAACCCCTCACTCGAGAAGGAATAAGAATGTTTTAAAAAAGCTGAAGGGATTATAAGCAGGAATTAAACTTCAGACAGAAACCTTTAAAGGCAGAGGATCGTCTGGAGTGATGGGATATAAAAAATAGAATACAGAGCAGCTACTGCAGCACTGCCTGCATACCTGAGTTACAACTGGCTTTCCCTTCTCTCATCACTCGTAACACTTTGAAAGAACAAAGATTAAACTGCAAACTTCACACTGGACGTCGTGTTGCACAACGAAAACCTCAACAACACGTGCATGCTCTCGTCCTTGGCACTTTATCCTTCGGGCAGAACCAAAATCTGATGACAGGGGAGGTGAAAGACAGGTTTGGGTTTCCAGACGCATGTCTGTCACTGATGAACGTAGATTTTTTTCATCATAAAAGGAAAGAAGTACACCACACACTGACAGAAACACAGGGGCCCAAGAGCCAGTCCTTTAGGTGGATCACAGCTGCTTGCTTGGAAAGTGCAATATGTGGATTATCTTCTTAACAGAGCAGAGGAAGAAAAAAGGTTTGCAGGGTTGTTCCCCCCGAGAACAACTGAGGTCCATAAAGATGGGGAAGTTGTGGGGGGTATTTGCACAGAACCACCCTGAAAATAAAAATGAGTGTTTTTATTTTTCAGCTTGATAAAACAGTCTGAGAGTGTTTTGGTGAAAAAGGGAAAAAAAAAAAAAAAAGATCACCGCAGATCCATCATGGACACAGTGCCATCAGTGATGGTGACATGTCCCGCATGCTGAAAGGAGAAACACATTTCAGTTACACACTCAGAGTCAGCTAAACCACTGAAGAGCCAAATGAAACAGGACTGGGAATCACAGCAGAAGTTAATGACAGCTTCATCAATGAGACTGCAGACTTTTCTCTACTCGTTATCATAGTGAAGACAGAAGTAGGAGTACTTCTTAAAGCTTCTTTGCATGTGTCTAGCCCAAGGATAACTTGTGGAGAAAAAAAAAAAGCTTATTAATTTTAGATTAGATTCAATTTATTGTCATTGCATATGTCACAAGTACAGTGCAATGAAATGCAGACTGCGTCTAACCAGAAGTAACTGAGCAGTGATTAAAAAAAAAAGAAAAAAAAAAAAGCATATAACCTGAGCAGTGTATGTACAGAGTGCAATAAAATACTCAGTCTGGGGAGTTTAGTAGTGCAAAGTAGAAATAGTGCATTAGTGCAATAAATACAACAGGTTCTGTAACAGATTTGATTCTATACATGCCGTTTTAATGTCCCTGTTTCCACAGTAATTAATGTAGAGGCTCTCTCCTGGCTCAAAATAGCTGCCCAATAAGTGCCTTCTTGAAGCCAGCTGGGATGAAATGTGAAGTTGAACCACTGGAGGGCAGCAAAACCCCCAATTTTCAGGGAGATTTAAATACTTGATCTGAAGAAGATACTTTGAGCTGATCCCTCAGATGATCGATATGCATATTGATTTGGCACCAGTTTTATATATAACCCAATGTTATTCTTGAGTCACACCACATTAATGCTTTCAAAAAGACTAAAGTCTGGCACCATTCCAGATCCAAAGACACTGTGTTATAAGTCAGAGATTTCAGTCACATATTATGAACAGCTTTACTATTTGCTAGATGACAGAATCCTTTTGCTCCTGGTGGACATTTATAAGAAGAAAAACTGGAGCAGTTTTGTGTAATAGTTTGTTCTAATTATGAATCATAGAACTGATATACGTTTTTCCCATTTGTGACAACACTGCACGTATGGCCTCACAGCAGAGATATACTCACTGTAAATAGAGGTGGCTCTTTGCTGTGAGGGTGAAAACCTTTCTGTTTACACGTGGAAATCTCATCTGTTCCCCGATCTGTCAACCTGAAGTAGCCAATTCTGAAACAAACACCAATCAGAATTAGTCAGAACACAGGAACTGACTGAAACTTCTCAGTGTAGAAAGTCAGGACGTCTCCCACTCACTCGTTGAATTTCGGCGAGCAGACGATAGCGATGGCCTCTGGTAACATGATCTGGTAGGAGCAGTGTGTGTGAAGGTCGACACTGGACAGGAAGGCCGTCTGTGTGGGGTGAGTCTGGGAAACAGTGGGCAGACTTCAGCGCACAGTACAGAAAAGAACAGGACCGGGTGCAATGACGAGGTCTTATTTTTGTGAGGAAAGCCTGCTGCCAGCATGTCTACGCAGAAGCTTAAATATACACCCGAACAAATAAAAGGAAAAACTCAAATCACTGCACAGCTAATCATGGGAATTTGATACAAGCAACAGCCTTTGGGAATTGAAAAATGATTCCAGGGCAGATATACCGAAAACTACAATTCCTCCTGAGGCTCTGAAAGCAGGGCAGTCCCCGTAGATGCTGTAAAAGATGGATGTAGTCACCATGACGTCACCCACTGGTTTTGGACTGTGTGACCTCTTATGGATGAAATGGTGCAATGCAAAGTTATGCTAGTTAACTCTGTTACTCTGCTGCATTTGCAAACTGTGTGCAGATATCCCCGTGGTAAGTGAGGCCCCAGTCACACAGGCCTAGAGATCCGGTGAGCCCTCGCTGCTAGGGAAAAGCTATTCCTCGACCGGTCGGCGAGTGCGTGCCGATTATTTGACAGCACTGGCCAGAACCTGTTCATCTTTACTCACATGTATCCAACCGAGGGTGACTGAGATCATACTGGTCCTGTATGAGGAAGAGCTCCTCCTCGTTTTCTGTGTCACAATAGTCTGGTCCGCCGCACTGCTTTGGTACGATGACGTGGGTCACAGTAAACGCATTTCTGGTCTGGAGAAACATAAAAAGTGTCTTACTATTACACTCCTTTAAATTATGCACGGCCTGCCGTCTGCCAAAGTGCTACCCAAGGAGCAAAATTAACACTGTGCACTTACTGGGCTGTTGCTGGTAAAAAGCGCTCAGTCCTGCTCATAAAAAAGTGAAAAGGGGCTTCAAGTTAACCCCACTGGCAAATGATATAACTTTAACAATGGCCAGAGCAGCTGCAGGACAATGAGGGAAGTGTCAGATTATCTTCTAAACCTCGGTGGTGGGAGGTCAGCTGATGTCTCAGTTTCATTTCAAATCCATATTCACAGCCTCAGAAGTATTAACACTAACATTTACCACCTCTGGTTATAGTCTGAACCTTAATTTATGGACGAAAGCCTTTATTTATTCTCATTTTTAAACCTCAGCACTGCCAGTCCAGCACAGCCGCTCTGTTCCAGCGTCTTACCAGTTTGCCACATAGGATGCCACAAGTTTCTACAGCTCTGCTTGTGTTGGCCTCAGCCAATCTCAGAAAGCTCCGGCACAGCTCAGCGGGAACGGCCAACTGCCGAAGGGCATCCACCATTGTATCTGCAGAAACCATACACAAAAGCTGAATGGGAAAGCTGGACTTTTGTGATGTTCTGAAACAAGCCATGGTATAAACAGGAAATGAAATAGATCGGGGGGGGAAAGAATCAGCTCAGAGGAATAAATACTCTCACACAGGAGCAGGGCAGTGTTTTAAATCCCGTAAAGGGCAGCCCATCGTGACACAAAAGAATGACTCACTGTTGTTCCCTGGGCTGACCAGAGACCCGGGCTTGAGTGAGCGGTCGAAGCTGGGCGGGCCGGTCGTGGGTGTGCCGATGGATGCGGGAGGGTGGTTATACTGGTGATTGGACAGTTCTCCTGGGTTCTGAGGAAAGGTTGGAGAGACTAACGGTGGGCCCTGGATGCCCGGAATGAGCGGTGTGCTCGGGAGAAGGCTCAGCCGGAGTGGTGAACTCCAGAAGCACTCGCTGGCGTTCCTTCTCCAGCTCCTGACGACGGATCATCTCCTCAAAGGCACTGAACTGCTCCTGCTCCCGCTGTCGCCGCTGCATCTCAGCCACGCGTTCCCGCTCTGCATCCAGCGCTCGCTGCTTGGACTGCTCCCGTGCAAAGGCCTCCTCCGCCTCTTTCTGAGCATGCAGCAAGCACATCACATATGTTGTCTCTCTTTTTTTGGCCCTTTTCAAACAGCAAGATTATGTGTGTTGCACTTCGAGTGATGATGAAGATGATGTTATCTTCTAAAAATGCAAGTGCAGCACATGAACTGCTTCTGAGCGACTATTCAAGGTATGTTCAGGTTCACATTGATGAACTATGATATGAGGTTACTGCAGTGCTTGTTAATGATTCACCAGTTTTTAGACTCTCAGTACACGCTGGATTTTATTTAACTGCTTCTAATCTCTTAAATGCGTATTAATGTATGAATGAGGGTGTAAATACATGAAAGTGAGGCTGTAAATTCATGAACCAGTGTTTCGGCTCACCTTTTTGACAACATATTGAGCATATTCCTGTTCAAATCTTTTCAATAGGGCCTTTTTGAGAACCTCTGCTTGAGGAAATGCAACGTCCTTCAGTTTCTGCAGATTAAATCGGAATGAATTAAATGTCAAACTTTCCTTTAAAACAATTAGTTGTACAAAAACAACTGTATGAGCACCTTTAGTGTGTCCTTCTTCTCAGGGATGTTGGCGGTCTTGTAATCCCGATGCTTGGGAAGTTTTTCTATAAAGAGCCTTGGGGGAAACACAAAAACCAAGCACGGTAAAGGTCAGACAATGTTTGAGGGAAGTCTTTATGGAAACTCTCTGCTTACTTCCATCCACACGGACAGACGAGGGAAGAGCTACTCACGTAATGTATTTATTGTAAAGCACGAAGGCGTGCTCGATGTTGCCCTCCTCCGTGTAGATGTTAGCCATGCGGATCATCTCCATGCCTGAGCGGAAGTAGCGGCGTGGGGGCACGTCGTCGTTAACCTCCACCGAGCTGCCCTTCTTCGTCAGGGCGCGGACTCGCTCCTCCGGCTGCAGGCTGACATCGGTGTGATCGGCCATCACAACAGCTCAACCTGGTAGACTGGAGAAACAGGCTGAGGGTTGAACGTGGCATTCAGTGGAATCTTTAACAAGGCATTGTTAACGCCGGGGCAGAACAGCCACACTGCCTGTCAGACGGTCTTTGAACACAGCGTCACAGTCGGGATTCAATTCTGACTCGGAAGCAGAGCTAATCGTGATTATTTTGGTCATTTCTCACTGACTTTGATATCAGTGAAATTACTGAACTTGTAACTGACTTAAATCCTACGAGAAAGAAAGAAAGAAAGAAAGAAAGAAAGAAAGCTGAACTGAAGCAAAGGAGGATCAAAGTGCTGTTATAGTAAAGTCAGTGAAAAGTGTGTGAAGTTTGATGGGTCTAGCTTGAATAGTATGCATCATGGAGGGAATTTGACCATCCTAGGTCACATTGTTCTCGAGTTATGGCCGTGTGACATTAGCTCGACTTTTTCTTCAAAGCAAAAAATGACGTAGGAGCAAAAAGACAAAAGAAAGCATCACAGCGGAATAATTTTATCTAGAAATCTGCAGTGTGCAACAGCCTACATACCTCACCTGACTTATCCTCTTAATTTAGCTGAACCTTACTAGCCAGGAATAGAGTAGATATATACATATAAAAGGCCAGTGCAGAGTCCACCTAGTTACAATTACAAAAAGGCAGAGGAAAACAGGGAATTTTCCGGTATTTGGATGGATCTGTTTGCTTCCACTGCCAACGCAGCTGGCTTACTGGTATGCTTGATCTGCAGCTGGCTCAGTTAGAATTAAAGGTACAGTGTGTAAAATATCACCGCTAGATGTCAACAGATTGCAGAGTGCAGCCAACTGAATCCTGCTTTCTTATCCCTCCCGATTAAAATGCTACAGTGGGCGCCGTAAAACAAATAACTACACTATTCATCTGCAGTGAGTGAAGCTGTCAGTAGGCTGTTTACCCCAGCTGTTATCACATGTCCACGTCTCTGGAGGAGACTCTGATACAAGTGAAGCTCACTTCGGTCTGAAGACAGCGGTACTGAGGTCAGTTGTTGAGCATATCCTCAACTCTGTTAGCTCTGTGCTCCGTTAGCTGCTGTGAGCCAGCATTAGTGAACCTCTCTTTGAAGCGGATCCAACACTTCTGGACACAGACACAACTCTCATATGATGTGAGGATGTTAACTGTTTATGAGCCTAGCATTAGCTGGTATAATGTTAGCTTTTAACCAGCTGTTGTTGTTTCACTGACTCGCTGTCAGCTGTTCAGACACGGGAGGGTCACATGCCTAATTGCAGCAACGTTGGGAATAAATAAGCGTGTTTGTGCAGGTTTTCATATGTTAGAGCCCTGACTTCAGTTTGGGAGGTCAGGCTTGAGGTGAAGAGGATGACGTGGAAATGATGAAAGTGAGCGCATACATGGAGGAGGAGATGATGAAAATATCAATCAAATCAAACCCATTACCTTCTTGAGGTGATGATGCTAACCACCAGACCACTGTGCTGCTCTCATCTAGATTATCAGAAATCTAATTTTAATTTCAATTAAAATTAATTCTTTTCACAGCCCTACTTGGAACATAAAGCTTTCTGTTCCTTTTCATTAGTTACAAATGTTCTACATTAACTCTCAATTAATTACTCAAATTCAGAGTCACTGCACATCCACCCCCCACCCCCACCCTCAAAAACCCTCCCAAAAAACTAATTATTTCTTAAACTTTCCTAAAATGTGCAGATATTTCTTTCTTTTTTGGTAAAACCGGGGGTATCTCACTCAGCTATTGAGCTTGTTTGAGTTTCATGTGCGAGTAATCCATCTCTGAACCTTCACCTACCAAAACAAAGACAACAGAATGATGCCGTAACAACAACAACTTCTTCAGGACACAGTCGGACTTTCATTCTCGAACGGGAATCGGAAAAATCTAAGCGGATGAAAACCAGATCTGTGTACAGAGCCAACTACACGAGCCCTTTAAATGATGTCTAACACCGCTCTGTCTTCTCTCACAAGTCCCTAAAGCCTTTACGAGTCCTCAGGAAATGTAAGTTTTATTAGAAGTTAACAGGAAGAAAACAACAAAATATGAGATGTTTCCAGCTGGATTTAGCCACTTTCAACAAGAAAACATATCTATTATGAATTCTCAAGTATGTTGCTGGAAAATATGTGTGTGTGGAATGTATTTTAAGTGAATTAATCCTGTATGTAAGGATGTAGGAAACACAGACTTGTGTATACGCTAGCACAAAAAGACAGTGTCCCCAGTATCAAGGCCACAACTCAGTCTAAAAATCGCTGGCTGATTTAGGAAAAAAACACCTGGGAGGGTCGACTTGGTGTGACTGCAGGTTTTCTGGGCTTCATCAGCATGCTGACTAACAGTCAAACAGCTGCTATTGATTCTCCTACGATGGCTTCTTGGCTAGAAGGTACAGAAACACAATGCGTAAAGAGGCGGTCACTTCTTAACAGTTTAGCTCAAGAGGTGTGGCGCTGATAAAAGGAGAGGGGTGGAGGTATTTGCAGGACATGCTGTCTGGTGTTATCTGCTGCCTTCTTTCTAACCCACACGGCTGTGCAGTCGGTCTTTTCAGTCAGTTCTTCCACACTCAGAATGGGCCTGCAGGAAGTGCTTTTTGATAAACAAAAATTATGGATAACAATAACAAAAATGACTAAAATTGTTTAGTTTAGTTGTTTTTTTTTAACATGGTGATTTTCCTTTATCTCTGATATTCTTCTAGAAGGAAAGTCCTCCAACTGTCTACTTATTAAATCTCAACCTATGTTAATTTATTCTTCTCTATAGTCAAGAGGGGGACCCTGTATTCACGCACTGACCTGACAGGTGAAGATCAAACACCTACAAACAAAACAGGAGTAATTTTTAAAACAAAAGAAAGTAACCTCTCTCTACTGCAGACGCAAGAGTCCAGGATTAAAACAGAAAAGACCACACAAAATAACCAGCGTGATACTAAACCTCAATAAATTCATTTTCAGCAGCATTGAGCCAGCAAAATAATCTAAACATGGGATTCATCAGCATAATAATATATTTTAAATGTGTAAGACATATCAGAATTAACCTGCAACTCACTTAAATGCTGTAAACATAAATAAGGCATGTTGTTTTAGACAAATCGCTAACCATCCTTACAGTATCTGAGAAAGTAAACATCCAACAACCAGAATGACAGTAAATGTCAGCTAGTTTATCACTGTACCTTCTGAACCTTTACAATCAGTGTGGTCTTTATAGAAACAAGAAAATTACAAATATGTAGTGTCAGAGCTCGTTTAAGTCTCTCTGGGTGCTATAACGCTTTCCCCTCGGTCCCTGTCTCTAAGCTCATCGTCGGGCTCAGAGCCGTTGCGTTAGCCGCGCTGCTAGCTGCAGTCAGGGGGTAAAAAAGCTCTCCACCGCCGCTACAGCTTTATTGTCCTTCTTACCTGATCGAGCCGTGAATCCGAACCCGAACCTCCCACAAAACTACATACAAGTGAGGGGAAATAATCCCAGTCCCAAAGATGACTGCTAATGAGCTGCGCCTACACCAGCACCACAGCATCTGTACACTTCCGCAATCAAAGCAACTTCCGCCCAATGAATAATCACGCAGGCGCAGAAAAAGGTCTATGATAATTCATGCACGAGCTGCATGAATTATCTAAATACATAGCTGATATGATTTTAACAGGTAAAAAAAATTGTACAGAAATAAGCGGAATAATAATAAGATCACGATTTATTTTAAATACTTGAAGATGGTTTTGCAATCTTTTGCAATTTGTCTGTTCAGCCACTGATTTTATGCTTGTACGCTATTTCATGTCTGACAAAAACATCTTTTTGCATTCATCTGACAGTTTGCTTCATACAGTACACCACACATGTGCTGTTCTGCCCAGGTGGCCTTGTGTGACACCATGTACCAAATCCAAATGAACTTTTCTGGGAAGATTAAACTTCCATAATATTATATCCAAAATTTGTGATTAATAAAATGAAAACACTATCACAAATTTATACCTGGGGAATATCCTGCTTTCTTTATACATATTGCCCCCGGGGCGTGTCGCAGGTGAGTTTTCACTCATATGCAAATGATAAGCAGTCACCCAGCTCAGTGATATTCTCAACTCAGTGGATTCAGTGACTCTATCCTGGACATGGTGCAGAACGTCCTGAAACTAAATATGAACAAGACAGAAGAGCTTCCCTTCATTTGTTACCTATTAACTGTAAGATTTTAGTGCTGATTTTTAAGGTCCCCTCTGGGCTCAGACTGATGTACATGTCACATCTCCTAACACAGCCCGGGCTGTAATTTGAGGTCCCTAGACAAGGCTCATGGCTATCCCACAATCTGGCTGAGAAGCAAGGCTGATCGGGCTTTTTCTGTCAGGGCACCCTCTCTTTGGAACAATCTCCCTGAAAAGATCAGACAGGTGAGCTCACTTAAAGATATATTTTTTTCCCATCTATCCATTTTCTTCCACTTTCCCCCTCCAGGGTCACAGGGGGCCTCGAGACTCTATCAGCTATCATGGGGTGAGAGGCAGGTTACACCCTGGACCTGTCGCAGAGCTAACATAGAGAGACAGACAACAAGAGGAGAACATGCAAACTACACACAGAACAGCCCCAGTCAAGGTGGACTTGAACCTGGGACCTTCTGGCTGTGATGCAACAGTGCTAAACACCATGACTCTCACTTAGTCAGTTCCTCCATTTTGAATTATGTCTGTGTTGTCCATCATCATTGTTTCATCATCTTCTCCTAGTGATCATTTTATTTGCATTTTTTATATTTGCTTTTAATTGACCTGTTTTTCATTTTAAGTTATTTTTATTTCTCCATTCGATCTCCTTGTGCAACCGGGATTCCTATGAATTATTGTATAGTAGTCCTACCTTATGTTGTTTCATGTCTTCTTACATGTTTTATTTGTTTCCTGTCTCGTCCTGTGAAGCTGTCATGCTCACTGACTCAGTGTTTTCGAGTTTTACTTTATAGTTTTGTTGTTTGAATATTTTCCATTGATTCTTTGTTCGCCTTGTCATTTGCATCATGTTTTGCTTTAAGTGTCATTACTTCCGAGTCCTCAGTTCCTGGTTATAGTTTTGTTTATATCATCTCGTTGTCAGTTCCCGGTTGTTTTACAGTTTAGTTCCATCCTCTTGTGCCATTTCCCGTCTAATAAGTTCATTCATGTTTGCATTTTCCTGTTTGGTTGACTTCCTGCTTTGTTTTGATAGTTATTTGTCTTTCACACCTCGTGTTCAGCCCCCCCCCCATTCCTCTGGTTGTTTGCACGTGTGTTATTTCCCAGCTATGTTCACTTCCCTTGAGTAGCCTTGTGTGTATAATACCTTCAGTTTTCTCTTATGCTTTGTCTGTGCTTTTGTTAATTCTCCCTGTGATGTTCCCAGTCACCTCACCCTCCAACAGGTGGAGGGAGGTTATGTTTTTGCTCTCGCTGAGCTGCCTGTTTGACCGTTAGCAGGATAACTCAGAAAACTGTGACTGGATTTCTTTGAAAGTGTCTGGAGTTATCGGGGGTGGTAAGAGGAACAATTGATTACATTTTGGTGGTGATCCGGATCATGAGCTGGATCCAGGATTTTGTAAAAGGGTTCTTTACCAGGCGAGGTATGAGATCTACTAAGTGCTCTTCAGTTGTCCTGCTCTCATGGATTTCCTGGACTCTTTGGATTTTGTTACCCTGTTGGGAGCAGCACAAGCCACTGTACTCCTAGTGCTGGTCTCATGCACAGATAAATGGGGAGGGGTGCATCAGGAAGGGTATCCAACATTAAACCATTGCCAAATCAAGTTTAAAATGAACTCTGAGTTGATCAACTCTGAGATCGGCAACTCTGAGTTTCCCGTTCCAGAACAGCTGATTAGAGTTAGTTCAGTCCACCCTGAGTTAGCGTATGCATGAGTAAGGAGGAGAACCATCATCAATGTTGGGGGCTCAGGTAATTCCTCCTTCTTGGCATAAGTTCCCCACCCTTATAAAACTCTCTCTCACAGAGGACTGAAGAAGCAGGGGCGCGCTGAAACTGGAGTCCAAATGTGTACAGGTGAGGATCCAGGTGCTTCTGATTATGCCGCTGTAACAGTGGATCAGACCAGTGATGGGTCGGTCGTGAAGGATCTGTC
>JAMQGT020004195.1:0-18785 GCA_024447675.2 Pterophyllum scalare | reverse complement strand
ATGTGTGCTGCATCTACTTCGTTCAGTTACGTATTGCTGGTTGTCTCGCTTTAGAGGAGTCTGAGTGACGCCACAGATGGGCAAACGTTTAGACGTTTAAACGTTTAGAGACCAGGCCCATCTTCTAACCGTTCACACCATACACGAAGGAACGCAGGCGCCGTCACATTGGAAACCCACGAACTTCTGAACAGGACGAGTCGTCCGGCTGACAGCTGGGATCAAGCTACAGAAACCGGCTCCAGAGCGTGAAGTCCAACCATCTCTCTCACGGCGTCTCCGTTAAATCTGAAAGCTGAACCAGAGTCAGCCCAAAAAACCGCGTCACACAACCTGTATCTGATTGTTGGTGGCATCGGAGGTGCTCAGGGAGCTGGGAGCAACGTTTAAAAAATATTTTTAAGTTGTGTGGAAGCAGATTTACACATGCATGTCAGTTCACCTCAGAGTTTTAAATATGTAATTAGTTTAATGTTACATGTCCGTTAGTTTTGAGGGTGGCTTTGATCCTTTCAGTTTGGTCTTCATTGCTGGTGACTGCAGATCTGAGTTTGTCTGAGGCAATCAGAGGCTGAGCATCTTCTAGGGCATGTTTGTAAAGCCCTGCCCACCTGCTGCCACTTCAAATAATCAGCATGTATCACATCAAGTATACAGACTGTTCACCTGCATGCACCCATCAATGTGATTGGTAAATGGTCTGGTTCTTATATGGCGCTTTTCTACTCTACTTTGAGCACTCACAGCACTTTGCACAACACGCCTCAGTCACCCATTCACACAAGCACTTCTTTCTTTCTACGCTGAAGCGTTTTCTATCCAACAGTCACACATTCATGCAGCTGCATCGCAGAGCAACTCTGGGTTCAGTAGCTTGACCTGCTCTGCCTCCTGAGCCACAGCAGTCAGTAGCTCAGGAGGCAGAGCAGTAAACTGAAACTCTTCTCTGTTAGCCACAGATCGGTTTGTCTATTAAATAATTAAAATCATTTTAAGTTAAAAAAATCTCCATACTACAGAAAGTTTTTCAAAGCTCAATATTTCTCACTGCAAAGAAAACTGAAGGGGCTTAAAGGGGGAGGAGCTAAAACAGCCTGTCTCAGACAGAGGGGACACAGTGTCAGACAAAGAAGGATTATTCTGAACTGGGGATCATGCAAAGCTGCTGTGGGAGAGTCTGAGAAATGAATGGATGTTACTGATGGTCTTCACACAGAAAAGAAGAAGCAGTAGGAGTACTAGCAGTATTAGTAGTAGTAGTTTAGGCAGGAGCAGTAATACCATCAGTGGTATTGCAGCATGCTGCTTGGGTGATGTTGCAGCAGAGTTCGGAACAGAAACCAGGACACTGAGATCAACAGGAAACCAAAACTCCACCTCCTCCATCTACTGGGAGCACGATGCTACATGACCCAGAAACAAACAAACACACACACACACACAGAGCTGATGAAGAGCAGGGGTGATGACTGAAGGTTATACTGAGCACACAGACGAGACTCAGAGCCTCAAAACTGTCCACAAACTGACTCAAGGCTCTGATCAATAAAAGGTTTAAAGGTTGCTGGGACTTTATTTAAATTAAAGACCAGCTTTTTACTGCACTCATCTCACCGACCGGGTCTGATATATCTACAGCAATGTCCACATACTTTGTGGTAATCAACAGTCAGCTCCTCATCCTGCAGACCAGCTGCAGTCCAGGATGGTGGAGGTGGAGTCCGTCCAATCGCAGATGAGGTGGTCACCTGAGGAGGCATCTGACTGACTACAAGGAGCGCTACGACAGCGATATGAACATTTACAAGAAGATAAGAACGTAAAAAATATCAACTTAAGAGTCTAAAAGAGGTCACCAAATACAGCCCATGTGAGGCCAAGGAAACACACACACACACACACACACACACACACACACACACAGAACCTGTGTGAAGCAGAAGTCCGGCTCACCTTGGGGATGCTTCCTCCTTGGTCTCCCTGCTCACACACACAAGCACAGAGTCCATGAGAAACTCTTCATCACTCTGACTTTACTGACCTCAGGAAGTGCATCTCACCTCAGGCAGGGAGGCCACTTTGTCTCGGTGGCGCCCCCTCCTGACGAGCTCCAGCAGCAACGGAGACTTCCTGTTCAGGTCTAAGTCGGAGAGGCCGAGTTCCCCGCAGACCTGATCCCGACCGTCCAGACCGTTGATCTGCAGACACAGAAGGTTGTGATCGCTGTGCTGCGTTTGTGAGCGTGCACGGGCGCTTCATCGGTAAAACCCACGAGGACAGGAAAATACTGAAGGTGTGCTTCACTGCCACAACACGCCTCAATCACCTACTCAATCACCAAGCACATTAAAGTATAAATATCATCACCAGCATATAAAGAAACTGTTCACCCAAATGTCTCAGCTGACCAGTTTCTGAGAATCTCTGACAGCTGGAAGCTGCGCATGAAAGTCAGGCTTAGGTGAACTTAACCTCAGTCTACCAATAAAACAAGCAGCGTGGTGAGAAAAGTTCCCTGGGATTAATAGCTCATGTATGATTTCTTCTTCTCATAAACTCTGACCTTTGCCCTGCTCACTGTTTGGTCCACAGGAGCAGCAGCAGTAAGGGTGGACCCCCCGGGTCCTTCCTCTGCTCGTGCTGCTGCTCTAAGCTGAGTTTAAAAAAGTTCGGCCGGTGAGGAGGATCTGTTCACTGAGTGTTTCTGACTGCCCTCGAGGGTTTCTGAGCTTTCCAGAGTCTGTTACCAAACAGAGAACAGAAACCCTCACACGGGACGGGGGTAAGTCAGCATGTGATCTAAATTTCACTCCCACAAACCACCGAGAAGGAAAACTGAGTCAGTCTGCGGTCGCGAGAGCGCGTCCACGGCTGCAGGAGGAGGAAGTCGTTCGCTGCATCACTGCGAGCTTCGTGTGTCAAACACGGCGTTCAGAAGCTGCTTCGTTTCTCTCTTTATTCACAGATCAGTGATCCAGGCACAGTCCGACCTCCACGCTCATGACAACGAGAAGCCTCGGTCACACCCAAGCAACACCTGTGCTAAATCATCATCACCTTATCAGTACACAGGTATGAGCATCGGCCCATTTCTGCTGCGTGCTGTCAGCTCTGTGAGGTTAACTGGAAAACTTTAAAGCTCACTAAAAACTGAGTTTCTGCTAACAGCTGTCACACAGCCTCAGATAATTATGAGGAAAATGCAGCTCGTCAATCCCGATGAGTGTTTAGAGTGATCGATCAGCTCTGGGTCGCTTTGGCTGTGGGGCCTCAGGTGTGTACTGCCTGTCATTCAAACAGTCACCTGATGTGACAGAATGGATCTTTGTGACCTGTGAATGCAGCACGAGGAGCTCTGTGCTGATGAGGCTCACCGAGTTGATCTCCGGCTGGAAGACGGCGAGGGTGAAGTCCAGGTTAAAGACCTGCAGGAAGTCCACGATCAGACTCGCCACCAGACGACCTGCGGGGACACGAGAGCGAGACAGGACGACATCACCATCTGCACAGTGGAGTATTCAGGACACAGAGGGCTGAGCAGGAAGCCAGAACTTCAAAATAAAACAAACTGAAGAAAAACAGATCATCTGATGCTGCGTTCAAAGACAATCCAACATTCATTACAGTTCATCTTTATCACTCATCAACAACTTTATTTATTTATTAATTACTCATTTACAGTGGCAGCGCCGAGGGGGGGGACTTGGGGGTGCTATAGCTCCCCCTAGAAAAGTCAAAGCACCCCCGTAGCACCCCCAAGAAAATAGCTTGTGTCTGTGTGTGTTGAGAACCGAAAGAACAAATGATCCTTAATAGCACCTTCAGTGAAATGCTCAGCCCCCCCCCTTAGCGCCTGCAGGAAAATATTTCTGGAGCCGCCACTGCTACTTTAGCCTGTAAGACAGGAAATCGTTCAGGCGTAATTTGTGCTTTTACTCTGAAGATTTTTTTTCACACTCAGACATGAAGACAAAAACTGTAAAACCTTCACAGGAAACAGGAAATCTTCAGAAATGAAGGCGGGATCAGATCAAACACTTCATTCTGATTTATGTGACTTTCCTGTTCGAAATTTAAATAAAGATTTTTTTCCCTGAAGGCCACACAAGGAAGCAGCATGTTTTGGAAGTTTCTCTTTTAGAGACTCACTCTGCCTCATTCCAGGGAAGCTCCGCCCACACAGAGCTCAGGTGAGGCAAAGGTCACACGTTACTGAAGGCTAACAGGTGTTTTTAGCTGGAGACTGGAGACTTTGGGCCCCTGGGTTTGGAAGAACAAATACGTCAGATGACAGCTGATCTAAAAGCTGAACTTCTTGTCCTTTATTAAAACTTTATTCGTCTTTCATGGTGACATCAAAGCGAAGTCGCTCTGCAGAAACTTGATCAGGAACGAAGACACTGATGGAACCAGGGAACCAGCAGAACCCGAAAAACCATGAAGCAGGTTTTTGGTCAGACATGTCCTGAAGATGACGGCTGGTTTTACACCACTGAGCCTGTGCAGGGGAGGGGGCGTGGTCACTGTGCAGTCCACAGATACAAGTCACAGGTCACAGTGAGCCTGCAGGCCACCACTTCGACCCAAAACTGTAACTACTGGAACAGCTGATCAGTTTATCAATGAGCAGCTCGTTTGAAGCTCATCTCAAACAAACTGTGAAGCTCTGCGTGCTGATTCTGCTCTGTGTGACCTGCTCAAGCTCTGACCCCCATCATCGCACTCTAACCCCCATCATCGCGCTCTGACCCCCATCATCGCACTCTGACCCCCATCATCGCGCTCTGACCCCCATCATCGCGCTCTGACCCCCATCATCGCGCTCTGACCCTGCTGAATAAAGGATAGAAAATAACACAAACAGGATGTACGTTTCACATGATGCTGGAGTCTATCATGTGTGTCAATGTGAGCTCTGATTGGTGGATTCCTGCTGAATTTTGATGGTGCAGACCTTAAAACTCACACTCACACAGAGAGAGTCATTATAAAAATACTGATATTGTGTTAACATCACACAGAACACCTGAAATCCAGGTAAACTCATCATCACTGCTCATTAACAGGCTCTCTCCTCAAGGTAGGACCTGAGAGGAGACCTCACTGTGGAGGTGAGCCTGCACAGCTGACAGCTGGAGCCACAGTGCCCCTCTGTGGTGACACAAAAGAACTGCAACAATACCTGCTGACTGAGGTCATTTCAGGTTTAACCAGGTGTTTGAAGGCTGTTCACATCACCATGGTAACTTATTCTGCAGATCTGTCCTGCTTCAGAACAGTTTATGATTGAGATAAGTGATCAACAGGCATGAAACCACCACAGGCCTAGCAATCAGATCTCTGGAAAATCCACTTAACCTTGATGATGTGAGGAAAAGAAAAGGAAAAGATGTCCTGGATCTGTTGAACACCACATGGGTGTGGTGCACTCATGTGGAGATGTTCTCTCCCTGCACTTGTGCAAAATTACTGAAAGATTCGGAAAACGTGCACAGCAGTCGGTTCTATTCTGAGTAGCATGTGAACATTGGTGGATTAGTAAATCACTGCTATCCATGAACTGTCTGAGCTGATTCATTAGAATGGGTTTAAACTGAACCTTCATTTACCCTTTCACTTGATTGTTCTGTAAATCTGTAAATAATGACCACATTAAATGCCTATTATTCAGTGTTTGTGGTTCCTGAGACAGCCTGACCTTCATCACTCATTGATACACCTACTCTGAGGACTTAGCTCAGAAGATGTTCGTACAAAGTGTGGAACCAGCTACAGGCAGGAGGAGGGTCTCTGCAGGATCTCCTCCAAACATTCAGCAGGAGGTTCAGGGACAGGAACTCACCATCTTTGGTGTTGAGACATTTCTTCAGGCTCTCGTTGACCAGCGGACTTTTATTCTGAGGAGAAACATCAATGAGAGCTAAGAGCTGTGCAGGTCCTCAAGTTCAGAGGTATCAGTCACAGTTCAGACTTCCAACAACTATTAAAGATGAATTCATCAATCTGATTTAGTGCTCAGTTCAGAAAAAATAATTATAGTGGGGGATTTTAACATCCATGTAGATGCTGAAAATGACAGTATTCCCTGAAAGCCCCCTCCTGTCTGATCATTTCTTAGTAACATTTACATTTACTTTAATGGATTACACAGCAGTGGGGAATAAGTTTTATTACAGCCCCACAAATCTTAGAAACATGGTGTCAAACCAGATACTTACTCTGGATGGCATTACTTTGGCCTCCAGTAACACTGTGAGTCATTTTTGACCAGGATATGTCCTTCAATGCACATATTAAACAGATATGTAGGACCGCTTTTTTGCATTTGTGCAATATTTATAAAATTAGAAACATCCTTTCTCAGACTGATGCTGAAAAGTTAATCCATGCATTTATTCCTTCTAGGCTGGACTACTGTAATTCATTATTATCAGGCTGTCCTAAAAGCTCCCTGAAAAGCCTTCAGCTGATCCAAAGTGCTGCAGCTAGAGTACTGACAGGGACTAGAAAGAGAGAGCAGATTTCTCCCATATTGGCTTCTCTTCATTGGCTCCCTGTAAAATCTAGAAAAGGTCTTGAATAATCAGGCCCCATCTTATCTCAAAGACCTCATAGTACCATATCACCCCAATAGAGCACTTTGTTCTCAGACTGCTGGCTTACTTGTGGTTCCTAGGATACTTAAAAGTAGAATGGGAGGCAGAGCCTTCAGCTTTCAGGCCCCTCTTCTGTGGAACCAGCTCCCAGCTTGGATTCAGGAGACAGACACCCTCTCTATTTTTAAGATTAGGCTTAAAACTTTCCTTTTTGATCAAGCTTATAGTTAGGGCTGGATCAGGTGACCCTGAATCCCCCCTTAGTTATGCTGCTATAGGCCTAGGCTGCTGAGGGGGGTCCCATAATGCACTGTTTCTTCTCATTCACCTTTATTTACTTGTTTATACTTCACTCTGTATTTAATCATTATTATTAATCTCTGCCTCTCTTCCACAGCATGTCTTTTGTCCTGTCTCTCTCCACTCAGCCCCAACCGGTTGCAGCAGATGGCTGCCCCTCCCTGAGCCTGGTTCTGCTGGGTTTTCTCTGTATTACTGTAGGGTCTTTACCTACAATACAAAGCGCCTTGAGGCGACTGTTGTGATTTGGCGCTATATAAAGAAAATTGAATTAAAATGAATTTCTAAAAGTAATGAACACAGACATTATTGCTGACCAATGCTGACTGAAATTGCTGTGATTAGAGCTTCTGCCTGAACTGAGGAGTTTGTGTGAGTCAGTCACCTCCAGTTTGTCCTGCTCCTCCATGGCCAGAAACACCGCTGCTCTCATCTCCGCCTGCAGGAAGACACACATTAGAGCTGCTTCATGATACAGGCGTTTACTGATCGATCAGAAACTGATCAGTAAGTAGGTGAATCTTATTGATACAGCACATTTCAAAACGAAGTGCTTTACAATAAAAGTAAATAAATGAAAAGGTTCCTAAAGTTTGATACTAAACACTCACATTATTAACACAAGTATCACAAGAGCCTCCACCACCTGTCCTCCAACCACAGCTCAGAGATCAGACAGATCTACCGGCCGGTCAGCTGAGATTAAAGACCATCACAGCAGATGCATCTCTGAGGTCACCTGAGAGGTCATTCCAGAAAGGAAACCTTGGGCAATATACGAGTAAATGGCAATACTGAACCCTGAGTTGCTGACTGTTAGCACTTAGATATAGAAGGTGTGAGTCTGTGTGAGTGTGAGACTGTGTTTCTGTGTGTTCAGTGGTTATGGAGCGAGTTTCTGAAATCACGTGACACAAACAGGAAGCAGAGAAATCAAAGACGGACCTCTTTCTTTTCCCTCCCTGAGTATCAGATTTGGAGCTGTGCTGTTAGTCGGAGTCAAGCTTTATGTTTTAATAACCTGCCGGCTGTTTAAACTCCAGCTCCCTGCGTCGCCTCACGGCTGTGACGGCCGCCGGCAGCTGCCTGAGCCCGCCCAGCGCTCACAGCCTCGGGCTGAATGAGACCCGGAGGCGGCCTGTTTGTAGCGCGGCTAGCTGCCGCTCGTGAAAGCGCTGATTTACTGGAACAAAAACTAAATGTATGTTTTCACCTTCAGCTTGTTCAGAGCTCCGCTGTTCTCCAGGTTCTGGATCAGCAGATCCCGTAGTTCCGTGTCGTCCTCCGCGGCAGACATGTTTCTGCTACAGACGCTAACGAGGCTAACAGCTGCTGCCAGGACAACGGCCCAAAACAACCTGACGCAACTTCCGCCTTTCCTTCCTCTGTTACTGCTGCGGATATATTACCGGCCTGTGAGCGCCTCCTGCTGGCCCGCGCGGTCTCACTGCAGCTGGGGAAACGATGGACTGAGCTGCTTTCACTGTGTAATAAAGAATTAACGCCTCCCTTACTGTACCGCTGAGTCAGCTTTACTGTTTTCATTTCATTTCAAATGTTTTTCCTGTTTGACCGAGTTCCTTTATTTCTACCTGAGCTGTTATGTGACCTTGTGTTTATCTTATTGAGCTGTTAGATTATTTTGTAGCAGTTCTCATTGAAACACGTGGATCTCCACATCGTATTAATAACAGTGCATTACAATCTGAAAACCCAGCGTTTCGTAGTGGAACAAACGAGGTCTCTGTGTCCTGCTGCAGAAAGCTTCACAGACGCTGAAAGACGAAAACAGACGAGCACAGAATACTGCGAATAATGAAACTAAACAGAGAATAGAACTGCTTCAGCTTTGAGCCCTCTGGGACAGACTGACGTTTATTTGATTTTTATTACGCTCCTGGTTTAAACACTGGGCCGGCGCATCAGCAAAGGCCCCCGGCCAGAGAGGCTGCAGCGCTGAGCTCGAGGTCTTAAAGTGAGTCGGAGTGCGCAGGAGGACTTTAACTGGAGCAGCTGCAGCTGTTTGTTTAGCTGTGAACCTTCAGCCTGATAGTAACAGATGTTTCTCTGAGCTGAAGATAAAGGAAAGAGGGAAGAGGGCGCTCCAGAGGAGGGGGGTGCAGACAGAGGGGGGTGAGGAAGAGGAGGAGGAACAGGAAGAGGAGGACGCACAGACGCACGGACACAGACACAGACCGCCGGCGGATCACGGAGCCGCCGCCGCCTCTGAGTCGCTGCAGCCGGATAGAGAAGCAGCACAGCCGGCCGCACACCCGGAGCTATGGCCGATGAAGGAGCCCGATCCACGGCCTGCACCGGCTCCAGCCTCCTGCAGCCGGTCAGCGAAATCACCAACCTACCCCTGGACCAGGTAAGAACCTCCGGCCCATCTCCTCCTCTCCATCCTGAGGGCCGAGCGTCGGAGCCCGGCTGCGGCCGCTCCGGTGGTCCGGCGCTCCGGGGCGGAGGTACAAAGAGGGCGGTGAGAGGGAGAGAGGACGCTTTGTCCCTAAACGTGAAGGATGGAGGCCTCGTGTCGAGTCCAGCATCTGTGATGGAGGAGAGGCTTCATGCTGCTTATTCACGTGTGAGGAGGAGGAGGAGGAGGAGGAGGAAGATGGATAGCTGAATGCGGCTGTGCGGACGGTTTTTTTATTGTGATGGTGAAGAGCGAAATCATGTTGTTCATCGGGTCCGCTTCCTCCATCAGCGCCGAGGCGGAGGGGTGGGGTGGTGGTGGGTCTCTGTGTTTATTGATCCAGGATTATCTTTCATTATCAGATCCACTCATTCAGAGCGAAAATAAAACACAATGTAATCAGATCAGGACGATTTTCATTTCTTACATGTAAGTAAATCCATATTTGAGGTTAAAATATCAGAAAAACAAATTTCACATTAATCAAATTTAGTTTTGCTTCTACTGAGCAGACTGAAGCCACGCAGGCTGCTGCAGATGTTTCTGTGGATGTGGGACTCCAGCTGCTCCTTTGTGGTGTTTGTGGGTTCATGAAGCTCCAGATGTTTCAGTGGGTGAAGGTCAGGGCTGTGTTCAGGTCAGTTATGGAGCCGTGCAGCTGGAATATGAGCTCAGTGAGGTTTGCTCATTGTCTGCTGGAACAAGAGCTTCCCTGAGACACACGGAGAACCTGGAGGTACGCATTAACGGGGCCTTCACAGATGTCCCAGATGATAACCAGACAGAAGGTCCCTCTCCTCTTTAGCCTGGAGTGTCCCTGATCTCCAGAGAGAATCTCAGCTTCTGATTGGTCAGAGCACAGGACGGTTTCCATTTGGCCTCAGTCCACCTTAAATGAGCTCAGAGAGGATGGAGATCTTTCTGGATCTTGTTCCTCTGCATGTTCTTTGTGTGGTGGAGTCTGAGCTTCCCGTGGATGCAGTGAGGAGCTGCTGATGCTTCTCAGACGCGTTGTCCGATCCTGTGCACTGGTTTCCAGCTCAGGATCAAGGTCGTGAACACCACCAACATCCAGCAGCTCTGACGCTGCTCCCTGTGTGCTCAGCACGATCTCAAGAGCAGGTATTCGGTCAGTCCGGCAGTTCCAGACCTGTAACCTTCGCCAGGTGGATCCTGTGGGCGCTTAGTTTTCAGTCATGAAAAGCGACAAACGTGGGATGGAGCAAAGGTTAAGAAAAAGGAGCAAAAGGGTTCGATATTAGAATGACTGTCACAGGAGCGTACATCAGTACAGACTGACTGCAGGACACTCAGCACAAACACGCTGAATAATTCAAGTCTACAAAACAAACTTTATTTATATCGCACAGGTAAGAGGAAAACACGGAGACAAACAAACTGAAGAGAAAATGACAGAAAAACTGAAAATTTAGGGAATAATATCAGGAAAGTGTCAGGGCTGAGAGGTGCGGTGCAGGAGGGAAGAGGCAGGACCCAAAAGCAGAGCTCCAGGAACACGGGGTTTAATAAACAGGAACCAAAAACACACAGGAACTCCCCCCTGGGAAGTACACAGGTTAGGGGGGAGAACCGGGGAGACCAGGAAACACAAAGGGACTACGGCAGGGAGCAACCACAACGGAGGAACACAACTGGGGGTAACCACGAAATGACACGACGAGGAACAGAAGAAAACTGAAGGCTTAAGAATACATGAGGGCAATCGGGGCAAGAGGAAACAGCTGGGGAACACAGGTGAAGCAAATCAGAAAAACAACAGGGGGAAGCAAAGTCAAACACGAGACATGGGGAACACAGGACTATCAAAATAAAACAGGAAGGGACAGGACCAGGAAGACGCAGAAACATCAGGGACCAGGGAAACAAAACAGAAAACACTGGGCCACCGGCCCAGGACCATGACAGAAAGTCGTTCCCATTGAAGTCTATTTAAAGAAGCGAGCGACCCTGCTGACCTCACTTCCTCCTGCAGGCCCTTCAGAGCCTCGTGGGAACCTCTGCATGAGGAGCCCAGAGAGCTGAGCGCTCAGAGTGAAGGAAAAACTGCGTCCAGTAAAAACACAGGTGAGACTGTGACAGGTGGAACAGGTACACGCTCCCACCTTCTGACTGGCTGAGGGCCAGGCCTCTGGAGGCTGAGCCAGATCAGGTGGCCTGCTGGTTCAGTTTACTGGTTTTACTGGGAGATACTGAGCTCTCCCAGTATCGTGGGTGGACTGCTGTCACCATGTTTGGGTTTGTTGTTCCTCCGCAGAGATGGAGATCTGAGGCCGAGGGAAGAGCCGGCGAGGTTTCTCTGTTTAAAACTCTGAGGCAGGACGTGGATGCTGGTGGAGGAGCTGTGAGGGCCTCCAGCTTTAGAGAAAGGCTTCAGGTGTTTGAGCGAGGAGGACAAAGAACCAGAATGCTTCCTTTTCTGTGAGGCGCATTAAAGCAAAGGTCCAGGAGGAAGCCTCGGTGGTGGGGCCGGGCATGCTAACCTACATTTGGAGGAGTGCAGGGTGCAGCCTGAGTCTGGCTCTGTTTCCTCCTCCGTCAGCTAACAAACCCGACTGTTACGTAACGATGGCTGGCAGGAAACAGCAGACGCGCCCTGAGCGTCAGCTGAGCGTCCGGGTGTAATCGCTCAGTTTACACAGCATCCATTATTCATGGCGACACGCTGACAGCGGCTCAGGTAGCATCATCAGATGGCACTCAACACAATCCTGCAAACACCAGGAAAACTCTGCTACCACAAATATTTTAGTATTAGTATATTAGTATAGTATATTATTTAAATGCTGCAGCACTACTCTGAAAATACTCAGTAAATACTCCAGAAGTACACCCTGAAATGAGTCAGATAAATACTGTGACTTGACTCTGGAAGTACTCTGTAGGAGAACTTTGAATTTGATTCTTAAAAAGGGATTTATTGTGTTTAGATGTTTTAAAGATGATGAAGATCCTCCTCCTCGATAAGGAGCATAATTGAGGAGTGCTTCCAGCTTCGTGGTCCTCGTGTGGGGAGCAGGGCAGGGTTAACCAATGAGCACGTGGCGTCCCTCGGCGAAGGTGCTCGAGGAGGTCGGGCTTTAACGAGTGTTGGACTGATTGAGGTGAGGCAGGGTCTGCTCTATGATGTGCTCGGTCTCCTGATCAGCAGGCTGAGGCGCTCTGACTCCGAACGTCCCCTGGAGCTGTTTATTGCTCTCACCCTGGGTTCTGTCACTCTCACCTGGATGTCCTAAAGCACCAATGAGCTGCTGTCTCTTTGCTTTGTCTGCAGGTGAACTTCGTGGTGTGTCAGCTCTGCGCTTTGATTTCTGCCTTCTGGTTTCGTCTCTTCCTCCATCCCAGTAAAACCAGTCCCTTCATCAGACACGTGGTGGCCACGCTGCTGGGACTGTACTTCGCTATGTTCTGCTTCGGCTGGTAAGACGCTCTCTGACCACGAGTCGGGATCATTAGAGCTCAGGTCTTCAGAGTTTGAGCCAGTCTGAATTATTCTGCAGCTCTGACAAACTCTCAGACAAACATACCAAACTACAACTGTGCTGCCACGGAAACGTGCTCCTGACACCCTCTGCATCTGCAGAATGACTCAATAACGATGTGTCACGAGCAGAAAAGCATAAAATATGACTCCTCTGCCCGTCTGATGAAGCCATCAATCTGTTGATTAGTTTATAAAAGCTTTGGAAATGTGAGGAATAATAATCAGCCCAAAGCAAAGATGGCAGAACTGTTTCAAAGGTGACGTCATGAGACCAGAGCGAAGAGTTTCTCATCGAGATTACGTTTCTTTTCTTTATGACAGACTAATCAACAAACAGCCGATCAAAGCCTTCCTCGGTCTTTGCTTCGTGTCATTGTCCACACTTATATCTCAATATATTAAATAACTCAAACTTGCAGGAATAATAATTCAGATCAATGCCCCAAAACCATAAATGCACCCCGTTTTCTCACGTCATGTCCTCTGATCTCACAGCACTGGGGCCATTTTTGCTAATTTCCAACTCCATGTTTTTATCCATGGACTGCACCGGAGGAAGCAGCACCAGAAGCCTGCGTCCTCCTCGTGCCGGCCCTGAACTGGTGCATCAGTTTTTACCAAATCAATATTCAGACTGGAACATCTCCACCAGGTTGGTTGAGGTCAGATTGCGGCAGATGATCAGGAAGGGACTCTATTAGAGTAGCTTTGCTTTCATCTGTCTGAAACAAGCTCTGTGTCTGAGATGACCATATAAAGAGCTCCCCCTCTCTATGACATCATTCAGATCCAAGAGCAGAAAAAAACTGTGATGAACTGAGTGTTCAGAGCAGTCTGCAGCCTGAGCTCTGGGCTCACAGAGGTTACTGCACATGCACTGAGCTCATTATTAGGAGCTTCATGTTTGATATGAACATCCAGTGCAGGAACAGCAGGCTCCAACAGGCCCGCACAGCCACTGTAAATAAAGACATGATGACGTCTTCTGGTCAGCTGGTGTTTGGAGATGACGATCTGTGTTTTCTTTGTTTCACAGGTACGCTCTCCACTTCCTGTTTCAGAGTGGACTCACCTACGGCATCATGATCCTCACTGGAGTCGAACACATGCACAAGTGAGCTTCAGACAGGTCGCGGCTTCATCGCAGTTCTAGAGCAGACACAGCAGGAAGAATTAAAAGTCCAGAGGAAGCAGCAGGAGCTCGGGGTTAAAGAGGAACCTCAGTCACATCCATTATTCGTGACCTGAGCTTTTCTGGAATTCACATGATAAACTGGCCTCTTAAAAGACTCGTGCAAGTCTTTAAATCTGTGGAGCTACAGACAGAAATCCAAGTTAGCCAGATTATCACACAGGTCAAAGACCTCACTGAGACCATCAGGACCGCTGACCCTGAAATTTAACCTTAAACCTGCTCTCTGTGTTATTCCAGGTACTGCCTCGTGGTGGCGCTCACATATCTGAGCCTGTGTCAGATCACTCGAGTCTACGTCTTTGACTACGGCATGTACACTGCTGACTTCACAGGGTAACAGCTCCGCTCCTGCAGCACCTCCTGATCCCAGCTTCCTGTCTCCAGGATCTAACTCACTGCCTTCACTTTCTCTCTCCAGCCCCATGATGGTCATAACGCAGAAAATCACCAGCCTGGCGTTTGAGAT
Source organism: Pterophyllum scalare (assembly GCA_024447675.2). Lineage (NCBI taxonomy): Eukaryota > Metazoa > Chordata > Actinopteri > Cichliformes > Cichlidae > Pterophyllum > Pterophyllum scalare. Next base: position 4,307 of record JAMQGT020004195.1, on the reverse strand, counting down.
CCACGACGGTGAGCCTTACTGCGGGGCGGGGTGTTTTTTTGGTAAATCCTGCAGGCTTTACACTCAGGTCTTTGTGCTTCTGACAGGAATGGCTCGAAAAGAGGAACATCTGACAGCAGGACAGAAGATTCTGGCAATAAGGTTTGTTCAAGGTAGAAAAACCATCTGTTTTTTATTGGCGCAGAAGTGACCATGTTTGGACAAACAGGTGGAGCCTCTGACAAGATGCATGCCTACATGGTAGCCACCTGTCTATCACAGGTATCTCCACCTTAAATCCCGCCGCCCCAAAGCATGACAGGCTCCAACTGTTCTTCTGCACATGAAAAATACATTTAGTACCCAATTAAATGGTATCAAAAAGCAGGCCTCAAGTTAACTAATAACACTTCACTGGACTCAAAGACAGGAGGCCGAGCTGAAGATGCTCAGATGTTCACTGGGAGTGAGCAGGATGGACAGGATTAGAAATGAGTCCATCAGAGAGTCAGAGAGGCTGAGATGGTTTGGACACATGCAGAGGAGGGAGGGTGGAGATACTGGAGCTGCCAGGCAGGAGGAGGAAAAGAGGGAAACCTCAGAGGAGGTTCATGGATGTAGTGAAGGAGGACATGCAGAGGGTTGGAGTGACAGAGGAGGATGCTGGGATAGGGTGAGATGAAGACCCCTAAAGGGAGAAGCTGGAAGAAGAAGACAACTTAATCTAACTCAAGTGTACCTACATTTAAGATGATGCCTAGCATATTCTGGCTGTGTAGTACAGTGGTTTACATCTGATAAGCAAAAGAGCCCTGGTTTGATTCTGGGAAGATTCAAACATATTAAGATCATAACTGTACAAAAAAATACAAAGAAACTTGAGTGGTGAAAATATACAATAGCATCAAAAAATATATTAACAGTCTGATGGAAGAATGAGAGCTATACAACTGTGTACACAATGCACACCAGATAAAACCAGATCAAGTTAGAGGCACATCATACAATAATGTAAGACCAGGCAGGCAGACAGTTATTAGGCACAGACGAGCTGAAGAGACCAAACTGGAAATCATAACGTAAAATCAGACTCAGTGCAAGCGGCTCAAATCGGATACTGACGGAGCTACCCGCTGTAGCGGTGTTTGTCAGTGAGGGAGCAGCCAAATAAAGATTCTTGTCCTCCTTACATATCGTGGTTAACTCACAGTTAGTAAAATTAATGCTAACAAAGGTCATGGTATTCTCTCCGTGGTATTTTGTTTAATTTACCAGCAGTTTCCTACCAAAAGATGTTACTTCTTGGTTTAAGCATGTTAGCTGCTAACATTTATTTAGCCGGATGAGCGCCAATGTTTTTGGCTGTGATGGCGGGTTCTTCAGTAGCAGTAAAGGCTTCTGGGCTCATCGTATTACTCACTGACCATCCAGCTGGTGACAGTAACCTCTACGAAGTGCCCCTTTCCAAACATACCTCTGTTGTCTCGTCTCGATCCCGTAACTCATGATGCAGTCATAGGACTTGTCCACTCCAGGCTTTGCTATGGTTGGCGAGGGTTCTGCGTATCTGTCAAGACCAGCATTTTCCTTTTTAGCCACATTTCCATTAGTCTCTACTCAGCGCGACTTGACTCGGCATGGTTTGAAGGTTTTTCCATTAGTACCTGGTACCAGGTACCAGGTACTAATTTATTAGTTAAGAGTATAAACCTGAGGCTACAGACCCACACACTGATACAAACCTGAATCCTAATGAGAACAAAGATGATCGCTGTTTTAGTGTTTGAGTTTGAGCACAAAGCAAAGGTGGAAAACAGCCCAGATAGACTTCAGAGGAACCATCACACTGATTCTGCTGCAGAAAATGGAACAGGGGAAACAGAGGCTGCAGGCCAACTGCTCATTACTGTTCATCTCTGCTCATCACTGTTCATCTCTGCACATCTCTGCACATCTCTGCTCATCACTGTTCATCTCTGCTCATCACTGTTCATCTCTGCACATCTCTGCTCATCATTGTTCATCTCTGCACATCTCTGCTCATCACTGTTCATCTCTGCTCATTACTGTTCATCTCTGCTCATCACTGTTCATCTCTGCTCATTACTGTTCTGCTCATTACTGTTCCATCTCTGCTCATCACTGTTCATCTCTGCTCATCACTGTTCATCTCTGCTCATTACTGTTCATCTCTGCTCATTACTGTTCATCTCTGCACATCTCTGCACATCTCTGCTCATCACTGTTCATCTCTGCTCATCTCTGCACATCTCTGCACATCACTGCTCATCACTGCACATCTCTGCACATCTCTGCTCATCTCTGCACATCTCTGCACATCTCTGCACATCTCTGCTCATCTCTGCACATCACTGTTCATCTCTGCACATCTCTGTCCATCTCTGCTCATCACTGCTCATCTCTGCACATCTCTGTCCATCTCTGCTCATCACTGTTCATCTCTGCACATTTCTGCTCATCTCTGCACATCTCTGCTCATCACTGTTCATCTCTGCACATCTCTGTTCATCTCTGCTCATCTCTGCACATCACTGTTCATCTCTGCACATCTCTGTCCATCTCTGCTCATTACTGTTCATCTCTGCTCATCACTGTTCATCTCTGCTCATCACTGTTCATCTCTGCTCATTACTGTTCATCTCTGCTCATTACTGTTCATCTCTGCTCATTACTGTTCATCTCTGCACATCTCTGCTCATCACTGTTCATCTCTGCTCATCTCTGCACATCTCTGCTCATCTCTGCACATCTCTGCTCATCACTGCTCATCTCTGCACATCTCTGCTCATCTCTGCACATCTCTGCTCATCTCTGCACATCTCTGCTCATCTCTGCACATCTCTGCTCATCTCTGCACATCACTGTTCATCTCTGCTCATCACTGTTCATCTCTGCTCATCACTGTTCATCTCTGCTCATTACTGTTCATCTCTGCTCATTACTGTTCATCTCTGCACATCTCTGCTCATCACTGTTCATCTCTGCTCATCACTGTTCATCTCTGCTCATTACTGTTCATCTCTGCTCATTACTGTTCATCTCTGCACATCTCTGCACATCTCTGCTCATCACTGTTCATCTCTGCTCATCTCTGCACATCTCTGCACATCTCTGCTCATCACTGCTCATCTCTGCACATCTCTGCTCATCTCTGCTCATCTCTGCACATCTCTGTTCATCTCTGCTCATCTCTGCACATCACTGTTCATCTCTGCACATCTCTGTCCATCTCTGCTCATCACTGTTATCTCTGCACATCTCTGTCCATCTCTGCTCATCACTGTTCATCTCTGCACATTTCTGCTCATCTCTGCACATCTCTGCTCATCACTGTTCATCTCTGCACATCTCTGTTCATCTCTGCACATCTCTGCTCATCTCTGCACATCTCTGCTCATCACTGTTCATCTCTGCACATCTCTGCTCATCTCTGCACATCACTGCTCATCTCTGCACATCTCTGCTCATCACTGCTCATCTCTGCTCATCTCTGTTCATCTCTGCACATCTCTGCTCATCACTGTTCATCTCTGCTCATCACTGTTCTCTGCATTTGTGACCTGTTGAAGTTCCGGCTCTGCTGCTGGTCTTGGGTCAACATGAAGTGAACTCCTTGCTTTTCATTTCACCATCATGATCTTGTTCTTTTATGCAATAAAAATTAAAGTAGGGCCCGTATCTCCACTCCTCTAAAGTGCCACCATTGTCCTCCTCCTGCACACAAACCCAAATCAGCTGATCGTAGCACAAATGCTCAGTAAGAAAAAGACATGTTTTCTATTTTTTCTTTCTTTTCCCAACATGCAAATTACTGAAGAACTTGTGTGACACAAGTAGCTGTAACGCAATTACTGAATTTAGTCCAGTAACTCATTGCATTACTGCACTACTGAAAAATGTAATGTGTCACACCCAACACTGGGTACCAGTGCATAAGATGCACCACCATGACTTTGGTTTGAAGCTCTGCTGTGAGGGACCAGGATGTGATCTGAGGGTCCCAGGCTCATACAAAGATGGAGATGATGAAGGCCTTTGGGCTTCTGGTACTTTACCAGATGATGTACAGCTGTATTAGTGCTGCTGATGTTCTACAGATCTTTCAGTGATTTTTGTCTTCAGCTCCTTCCTCACTGATGATGACTCAGACATATTTTTAAACTGGATCTGTCTCATTTCTGAGCCTAAGCTGTGTCCAGCTGCTGTCTGTCATTAGTCTGTTTTTCTGTGCCTTGTTCCGGCTCAGACTTCGCAGATGTTGAGTCCAGCACCAGTTCTGCAGCACATCATGAAGCTGAGGGCTGAAG
>JAMQGT020004194.1:0-10286 GCA_024447675.2 Pterophyllum scalare | reverse complement strand
TGCTAAAGGCAACCGGAGACACAATGTGCTGTGAGTGAATGAAATGCAGAATATAAAACATGAAAAGATAAAAATCGAAGCTGAATTAAGGCTGGAACTGTGACTCTTTCAGAAACCTTATGAAACCATGTTTGACCACAGTTTCTCACTGTAAACAAATATTTGGGAATGATGAATATTATGGACTGTTGGTCTGAAAAAAATCTTATTGATTAAAAAAGGAATCAATTATTCAATCAGATAATCACTGACACAGCTCTGATCATATTTGTTCTACATACCAGAAAAGCTAAATGTTTAAACCTGCTTTTATTTTGAAGGGCAGGTGGAGACACGTGGTTGATTGCGTCTCTCTCTGGCTCTCACCTTGTCCACGGCAGACACTTTGGCTCCTTTGTCGAGCAGCAGCTCCACAATCTCGATGTTCCTCATCTTGGTGGCTTTGATCAGCGGCGTCTCTCCGTCCTGAGAACACAAACTCACATTAACCACGGACCCCTCGCTCTCAGACAGGTGTGCTCAGGTGTGCCGGGCTCTCACCTTGGTGCAGGTCTCCGTGTCAGGGTTACACTGCAGGATGTCTCTCACCATGGTGGCGTTTCCTTTCTCCACAGCCCAGTACAGAGCTGTCTCTACTCTCCTTGAGGCGGAGAAGAGAGACAAGGTCAGCAACTCAGCGCGATCACATCATTTTATTCTACGCCGTCACTGATTGGCTCTGACGCTCACAGAGGAACAGGAAAAAGGACGCATGAAACTGAGCCCTGCAGCCACCCTCCTCATCCTCAGAACTTTAAAGACACCAGCAAATCAAAACGGGGACTTCATGGAGGGCCAAAAGTGCCAAAATCAAAACTAAACCAATCAGTAAATGAGGCCATAATCAAATCTGAAACTTTAATCGTGTTTCCAAACATCTAACATGCTCAGTAATGAACTCACTGTTTCTATGACAACAAAGGGAACACTTGCTCACCTGTCCTCTGATGTCGATATCGGCGTATTTGTGCAGCAGCGCTCTCGACGATCTCCACATGCCCGCCCCTCACGGCTCCGATCAGCACCGTGTCGCCGCTCTGGAACACACAGGACGCCCTTTAACTTCCCCTGTTATTAAAACATTTTGTGCTTGTCATGGTGCAGGTTGGCGCCTCACCCGGTCGGGGATGTTGACGTAGGTGCCAGCGTCCAGCAGGTCCTGGACGATCTCGGTGTAGCCCTCCTTGGCGGCGATCATCAGCGCCGTGTTCCCGTCCTTGTCGGTCATGTTGACGTTGGGGTTCCTCTTCAGCAGCTCCTTCACCACCTCGGTGTATCCGCCCTTCACCGCCACAATCAGAGCCGTCATCGAGTTCTGGGGACAGACAGGAAGCAGTTAACAGAGGTCTGGGTGGTGTTAATTTGGCGTGCTAGCAGTGATGATGATGATGGTGGTGTCAGTGAGTGAGGTCGTACCGCCCCCTCCTGGTCGACGTCGGCGCCGTTTTCCAGCAGGTGCATCACACAGTCGAATGTCCCTTCCTGGCCGCCCAGATCAGAGGAGTGGTCCCGTACTGTAACACACACACACACACACACACACAGACACACACACAGAGGTAACGCACTGTGTTTCAGCAGGCAGGAACTTCATGAATGTGGAGACAGAAAACCACCAACACACACCGTCTCTTCACTGCTGTTTTATTGTGAAATTTGTTTAGTGTTGTTTTCTGATGCGTTTCCTTCTGTGTTGTGTCATTTCCTGCTTTGTGCTGTTTATTATAAATTTTTTACCTCACCTTAAACAAAAACCACCCTCAGCACACTAAAACAACTCATTTCAATTTTGTATTCTTTATTTCCTCAAGCATAACAGACATCTGTATTCATCAAATGTCCAGAAATGTCGACAAACTGCTGTTCTTGTTCTTGTTGTGTCGTGTAGTTTTGTGTGGTTTCCTGCTGTTTCAGGTCTGGTTTGTGCGTTCTCCATCAGGCTCCTCACCTTATCTGAACAGTTGACTTTGGCTCCATTCTGCAGCAGCAGCCTTCACGATGTGGGCGTGTCCTCGCCCTGCAGCCCAGATGATTGGATACACACTGTACTGCTGTGAGAAACAGAGGAAGAGGCGGAGTCAGCATCATAACTCTCACACAAAGATCTGAACACATCAGTGTACTGAGGCGTGATCGAAAAAGCTACAATATCCAAAACACAACAAAATCCATAGGAACCAAACTTCACCCTCTGAGACGGCTTCAGCAGCCCAGCCTACCTCCACAACATGGGGGTAGGCTGTCCCGTGTGTTACCTGTCCCATGTGTGTTACCTGTCCCGTGTGTGTTACCTGTCCCGTGTGTGTTTCTGTCCCGTGTGTGTTACCTGTCCCGTGGTGTTGGGGTTGGCTCCATGCTCAAGCAGCAGTTTTGTGACCTCCACACGACCTTTATAAGCAGCCCAGGTCAGAGCTGTCCAGCCACCCTGAGACAGACAGGCAGATGTTAACCCTCAGTTTAGCTGCTTCAGTCTCTGTACTACATTTCCCATGAGGCTTTGCTCCCACCATATCTCTGTGCTCAATGTAGGCACTGTTCTCCAGCAGCTCCTTCACCACCTCCACGTGACCCTCCTTAGCTGCAGAGATCAGAGCCGACCAGCAATCCTGACAACACACACAGAGACAGGGTTACCATAGAAACAGGAGCCTGCCATCCTGCCCACCTGTCTCCTAGCAACCACAGCACTCCACACAGGAGAGTGGAGATGGAGGTGGGGGAGGTTTTACTTGTTATTGGTGAGGGAGCGCTCGTTTCACTCACCACATCGTCCAGATTGACGTTGGCTCCTCTCCTGATGAGCTCCTGGATCGATCTCCAAACTGCCCTGCTCGGCTGCCAGCATCAGAGGAGTCTGACCGTTCTGCCCACGCACACACACACACACACAGGCACACACACATTAACACACACACACACACACACAGGCAGGCAGGTAAACAAACAAACAAACAGGTAAACAAACAGTTAAATAAAGAAATGATTAAACAAACCAAAAAAATTAAAACAAGGCCTGAGAAAAAAAAGACTTAAATAAAAGAAAAACAAACAATAAATAAAACTTCCAAATGATTATGACTTAAACAAGAACAGAATCAGTTTCATCATCATTGGTATCATGCAGTAAGAAAATGAAGTGAATTTAAAACTGTATGAAACAAAAGATCCAAAACAAGCAGCCATATTTGTTCTAAACTCTTCTAAATGTCCTGAAGGACTCAGAAGTTCCTGTTTCTCTCTCTGAAACAGGTTCAGAGGTCACTCACACTTTCAATAAACACAACAACAAAACTCCTGGCTGTGACGCACGCCTCGTCACGGCTCGTTTACGTACGTCGCTGCGTCCGTCCACCTCCTTGAAACGATCCAGGTGAGACTTGAGGGCGGCCAGGTTCTCCTCCTCCACGTAGCTGAACAGGTTCTGGATGGCCAGCGTGGTCATCTTGATGGACGTGGTGGTGTCCATGTCTGCGGTCTGTCACGGCGCCCCCTGCTGATACAGGAAATACGGCAGTGAAACACTCGGCCTGGGGGGCAGGAGAGTAAAGTCACAGATTTAGGAGAAACTCGGAGCTTCTCTGAGCTGAACGGGGGTCACGGCGACCTCTGCACCTGCTCCACAAACACGTGACCACGAGCGGCCAATGTCTCAATAACTGTGATCGGTGTTTGACACAATCTCGGCTCATCAGGACCGAATGGCCCCTGCTCACGGTCACGATCACGCTCTCATTTTGTCTTGTGGTATAAATCAAGCACACCCCTGTCCTTCATGCCAGCCTCTGGTGGCGTGGGGACCACGGTGACCCCACCCCCTCCACCTTCCTTTCTTTTATTTATTTGTTTGTTTTCATCTGAATTATATTTAAAGGGAAATATATGTTTTTAAATCTTGAGGAACTGCGTGATGCTCCTTTGGTTCGCGAAATGAACCAAAATAAGTGACAGTAATCAAGGATATCCTGTTCTTTAATGAAGCCACTTTTCTGAGACACAATAAGGTCCCAGGAGCTGAGCCTTGATGTGTTTGTGAGCTGGAGGCTTTCAGGAAATGCTCCCGTCGTTTCCTGCAGTGTGTGAGGACCGGTGCAGCCTGTAGGGGGCGCTGACACTTTGAGTGAGTGGCAGCTGCAGCCTATTTAAATCTCCCTGACATTTCTGTGGTCCAGACATCAGTGAGCTGTCTGAAGTCTGAGCTCCATCACGGCGGCAGCAGCTTCCTTTAAAACCAGCTGACCTGAGATCAGATTCAGCTCTGCTGGCTGCCTGATAAAACTTATCCCAGCTGAGAATGAAACCAGGAAATCATCATAAGGCTGGGAAGAAGAAACTGTCAGGGACGGCTGAGACAGATGTGCAGCCTGCAGTGGGTCTGAGGTGTCTCCACATCTGGATCTGGAGTGAGTGTTTGCTCCCTCATCAGCCCCTAATCAGAAAGACAGAGACACTGAGAGCAGTTCAAGTATTCAGCTCATTTAGATCCTCACTCAGACGCCCCAGAGCAGACTTTTACCCCTCAGTTCGTCCTCTTTCAAACTAAAAGTCCACTTTCTCCTCATTCACCGACTGCTGGAAGCCTGCTGAGGGGCACCACACAGACACAGGTACCTGCTGATCCCAGACTTTCCCTCAGCTCAGCCTTCTTGGACAGTATGTTAGTCCAACGAAGCACACAGCACCCATATTATAGGTCAGATAATTGCATTAAAAACGTCACAAAAGGTTCCAACAGGTCAGAGGTCACACAGAGGAGGGACTGAGCAGAGTCCCAGAACAATAATACAGAGCTGGAAATGATCGGACTGTGTCATGGATACCGGAACGCTTGTGTTTTTAAACTGAAGGTCAGGGACAAACGTCATTAACGTGTAATAACTGTAATAACACCGAGCACGAGCTACAAATCCATGCGTCCAGCTACAAATACGTCATATAATTAAAAATGCGTTTAAAGTGTTGTAATCAATAATCGGGCTGTTCCAGCTGCTTCCAGCTGCGCACTGAGGTTCAGATATGGCAGAAACGAGATCAATACTCCGCGTTTCCGTGACCTGCGTCACTGATAATGTCTGCTGTTTGTGTACAGGTGTGCTGCTGGGATTTACTCTGCTGTCTGAATCAGCGGATGATAACATCCAGGACCCCCCGGGTCACCGTGACGGCCTCCCGGAGCTCGGTAACCGTAATTACAGAGGAAACGCCGGCCGCCATGTCGCGTTATCAGCGCCGTTATCTCCCCGCAGTGCCCGTGATCACCTTCACCCACCCATTCACCACCGGAGCCTACCCGCACGGCACAAAAACCTCAGACTAACCCGATAATATTCAGATTTTCTGCTTTATCCACGGTGCGCGGACGGAAATCAGCGATAATCGGATTTTTCTGATCGATCGGGAGACGTGTCAATCATACAGTGATCGCTGGCAGGGAGGATGCTGCGGGGAAACGGGAGGAGCAGAGCCTTGGTACCTTCAGCGGAGAATCAGAGTGGGATCAGGCGGTCCGGCAGCGGTCCGGTCCCGGTGGATCAGCGGGTCGGTGTGCGTGTCCTCGGCCTGTGCTTGGGGCAGTCTGGGCTCACTCCGCATCCGCAGCAGCAGCAGCAGCCATCTTGATCTGATCAGAACAACAGCAGGAGCCGTGGAGACAAGCCAACCAATCACAGCCTGCCCCGCGTCAAGCGTCCCAAAGCCAGCCCGCGCTTCCGCCTAATCTGCCAGAATAAAATCACGCGCATCGGCAGGTTCCTTTAAACTTCAAAATAAATCAACCGCACTCTGATCCTGAGTGGAGCTCTCTGCTTTCCTTCTCTACCTCCTCTGAGGTCTTCCTTTGTTCCTCCTGCCTGCAGCTCCATCTTCAATATATCCACCATCTCTCCTCTGCACATGTGTTACGGCTGTCTTCCTTTAATCAGGACCATACTATGGAAAGTACCCAGAGATTATGTATTGAGGGCATACATACTGTATGTCCTCTAATTATCATCCTCAAACAGACACAGTGGAATAACTGACCTTATTACCTGCTACAACCTTTGCTGTATGAAAGCCAAAGTTTATTGAGTGGGATGCATGGTTAACTCAGACCGATGCAAAAGCGATGTAACCCAAACTGCTGTGGCTGGAGGCCGTGTGAAGGTCACAGACCATCTGTTATGTATTTCATACATGAGACTGACAGCGTTAGGTACAGAGCTCATCTGTACATGTTGGTGGTTTTAATGCTGTGCTGGTAAAATCTCTGAACTCTGAAACACCGTCCAGTGAGTTTATGATGTGAGGAGTTATTTAATGAATTATTAACAGATGTGAGCAGGAGATTGGATTCCTATCAGGGTTTAAAGTGCAGAGTCGATATGCCACAGTGAAACCTCTGATTCCAGAAATAATCACAGACGGACACATTCACCTGGTCAGGTGTCAAAAATCTGCTTTAATCACATCATTTACAAAAACATATACTGCCCTCATGAAGCCCACAGAGAGGCATCTGCTTCCCAGAACCTTATCTCCACACGCCTCCAACAACACTGAAAACACAAACATGGCAACAGGAAACAGAGATGTGCTTCCCTCACTTTCAAAAACACAGCAGGAAGTGCAGCCGTTCCTGACGGGACGTCCTTCTGGATCCAAAGACCGGGCCACAGAACCACGATGGGGGGGGGCTACCAACACGTCGTAAACTGCTGCAAGAAGAACTGAAGCATGAAGCTGCTGAAATGAGCCCAAAATAAACCCCTCTGTGGTCCTTCTAACGCCTAAACCAGCAGCTGCAGCCACACTGTCACCTGCTGAGGGGACTTTCTTTGTTTTCTGTCAAAATATTGTGATGTGTTCATATGAAACACGGCCCAAGGTCAAAGTAATAATGTAAACCACAGTAATCCAAAGTAATCCAGTCAGAAACCTGCTCGCAGTACTCAGCTTCAAACTTTTTATGTCATTTTTTTACAGTTCATCACAGCAGAGCTCTTTATGTGGTCACTTCCTGTAGGCATGGCCACGACGCACAGGCAGCACCGAGCGCTGCCCCTCAGCAGGCGCCCAGAAGCTGGCCAATCAGGAGAAGGTGGGATTTTAGGGAAGGGGGTCTTAAAGAGAGAGGAGCTAAAGAGATTATTGAAGTGAGGGGCCCGAATAAAACAAAGGAAAGATGATTTTAGACTGTGAATCACACGAGGATCACCTGGCTGAGTGTGAGAATACAAAGGAAGCGCTGCAGGTGAGCAGAATGGGTTTCCTTTAACTTGTGAGCTGAAGCACTGGTTTCTTTAAACCAGATCATTTGACCTGCTAACTACACGATCCTTTAACTGGGAAGAAATCTGAACTGAGCTGCATTTCAGTTCGTTCTACCTTCAAGCTAAATCTACAAACACCAAACTGCACACACTGCTTGAATGAAAGGACATAAATCACCCGATTCAAACACGTACTAATGTAAACGCGACGCCGTCCTCTGCGGGTAACACTCCTGCACAAACACGTAAGGCGACTGAGTGGAACAGTTATCGGCACATTTCGCACACCAGCCTCTGTGAATACTGTTGTGGTTAAACCTGCCTGACTTCAGGCCATGCGTGGGTCACTCATCCCGCTGCTTTTTCCATTCTTTCATAACAGACGTTCGAGTCATTTCATCTGTCCTTCCTTTGTTCGCTCTTCCTGCACATCAACAGTCAGCAGGTGTTTAACCAGAAAGAAACACTACACAGGTGATCATGAGAGTTCAGGGCAGCGCGGCTCCCACACAGCTGCTCCATGTGAACTTACACTGCATGTATTTATACATATGAATCCTTCAACATCACACATCTGTCTGAATCTGACTGGATGAGCAGTCATGAGTCCGTTTAAACACACAGTACAACACAGGGCCTGTTTTCATCCCCACCCCCCTGTGACTCCAAATAATTCAACCTTCACCATCATGTTTCTGTACCAAGGCCAGCAGGAAGCTCCCAGTGACCTTCACCTCCTCGTCCTTCTGTACACATCCACGTAGTACATGATGTTACATGATCGCTTCTCATCCTTTGACTCATGTAGTTTTCTCCCTCTGGCTGCGGTCTGCAGCCTCTGGGTGGCGCTGAAGAGGCTCCCGGATGGTGCTCTTCTGCTGGTCTTTGAGACGGAGATGCCTCGGTTTGACAGGCAGCGCCACGGCCACCAGAATGCACCCGATGTGGAGGCTGAAGTACCAGGACCTGCAGAGAGGAGGTTTCAGAAATGATTAAACCTGGACTAAACTTGGGCTAAACCTGGATTAAACTTGGATTAAACCTCTGTTAAACTTCTTTGACTTACTGACCTGTAAAACTTCATGGATGGACCCACAGACAGCAGAACGAAAGGTACCACCGTGTAGCAAATGGCGATCTGAGTGGCCGCCCACGTGATGGCATCATAGACCAGTCTGTGGGTGGATGAGTGCAGGAAGTATGGCCGAATGTTGTGTCTGACCTGCGAGGACGAGACGTTTATTCAGACAGCTGCTAACATGGACACAACAAAGGTTAACACGAGTTTGACCTTTGACCAGTAAATTAGCTCGACTCTGTCCACTGACACTAGGTCGTCGGTACACTTTTTTGCTTTTTTTCCCAGAGTGTCATGGGCAATATGATGAATGTGAAGAAACAGCTAAAAGCTAACGGTTGGCGGGGACGGCTCACCGCTCTGGCTGCCAGCGTGATGACGGTGCCTGTGAGGAAGGTGAGGTAGTATCCTGGATAGGCTCCGTGCCACATGGCCGACAGGATGAAGGTGGCTGCCGTCGGGTGGTAGGGACATCGCTCATAACACACCCTGTTAATCAGAGGTCAAAGGTCACAAACAGCTGCGGTCTGTGCATTTTACAAATGCCAGGTGATGCAGGTTCATCCATAAGACACAAAGATGGTGTTAAATCTACAGCCAGCAACAGTTCAGTGATCAAAACAATATCAGTGACTGTTTCCATGGTGGTAAGTTAAGATGCAAAGATGACCTGGTACAGATCCCAGATCAGGTAAAACAGGGTAACTGCATCTGACCTTTTGAGCCAGTGTGCTGTCTGAATGTTCCAGTTGTCCAGGAAAACTTTGAAGCTGGTGGCAAACTGAAAGCAGACAGAGATCCATTAACCCACGGCACATCAAACCTCTTCAGTGACACGTAAATACATCCAGGTTCCTGACGGTCCTGACCTCAATGTTCAGGATCCTCAGATTGGAGATGAGGTCCCAGCGAGGAGAGCCATCACAGTCATAACCATTGAAGCCGAAGCCGGCAGCGTTGTTGATGGCGTCAGCTGTTGCACATATAAGACCAGTCAGAACTTTAGATCGAACGATGTGTTCATGCAGCTAATGAAAGCTGAATTTGCTTTTCAGGACGGAGGATTTGTGAGATTTTGGTTTCTATCCAAATTCTCTACAGTGCTACCTGGAAGGTTTATCTGCACAAACCACCAAAGAAAGACTACAAAGAAAGCTCACAGGTTTCAGCCACCCACCGAGCGTCCAGACGAAGTAGTACTTGGGTCTGGTGGTCAGCATGGACAGGTACAGGTAGACCACCTGAGCATAGAATGGTGTGTTGGCGATGAAGTCATCGTCGATGTTTCGCTCCACGGGGAAAACCTTGCACACCGACAGAAACACCAGGAGGCAGAAGAAGGAGGTGGCCACTTTACGTACGACCTCCATCTGAGGAGAAACAAAGAGCATTTCCTCGGGTTCAGTTTGTTCTCAAACTTCAGTCAGCATGTTGGCTCCTCAAGCATTAACTGAAGACCATGAACAAAAGAAAACACGGACTACATTCCTCAGTTTAAAGCTTCATCGCTGCTCCTGTAAACACCACAAAGCTGAGGGTCTTAAACCTGCATTCTGTCTAAAGCCCAGCAGGGGGTGACTCCTCTGACTGTAACTAGAAGTCTATGAGACAATGAGCCTCCTGAGGAGTTTATGACATCAGTCAACTGATGAGCAGTTTGGTCTACATGAGAACAACTAAGGTCAGACCTGAGGCAGTCATGTGACCTACGTTTGGCGAAGGCTCGCTCTGCCTCAGCTTGCTGCTGGACTTCCTGTCATCCTCTGGGTCCCTGTGGCGGCGGGGGTCTCCCTCAATAAAGGCAATGTAGTCATTGTAGGAGCAGGTGGGTCCGGCCAGGATCCCCATGAAGTTACAGTTGTAGCTGAAATACTCCAGCAGACTGGGCATCCTCCTAAGCACACAAAGGGTTAAGAGGCCGA
>JAMQGT020004193.1:0-32444 GCA_024447675.2 Pterophyllum scalare | reverse complement strand
ATGTTATGTCCTGTTACTTGGTTCAGTTACGTATTGCTACAGACTGATCCAACTTTGATGTAATGTCCTTAAAACAAGTCAAAATGAGGCTCAGTATTGTGTGTGGCCTCCACGTGCCTGTATGACCTCCCTACAACGCCTGGGCATGCTCCTGATGAGGTGGAGGATGGTCTCCTGAGGGATTTCCTCCCAGACCTGGACTAAAGCATCCGCCAACTCCTGGACGGTCTGGGAGTCAAATTAGGAAAAGTGACTGGAAACTGCGGCACGACCAAGATTAGTGCAAATGCTTGAAGTGAACTTGCCTTTGAAGACGAGGACCAGGTCTGCGACCGCTCGCGGTCAGCTGCCGTCTTCAACGGGACTTCGATGTGTCGTAACGGCAATAAGAGGGGCTCAGTCTGCCTGTCAGTTTGGGATCGAATGGGGTCAAGTTGGCAGATTAGCCTATATACAATCAATTGTGATAAATCGCCAAAAACTTATTCATTTATTCTGG
This sequence comes from Pterophyllum scalare, assembly GCA_024447675.2. Lineage (NCBI taxonomy): Eukaryota > Metazoa > Chordata > Actinopteri > Cichliformes > Cichlidae > Pterophyllum > Pterophyllum scalare. The sequence goes on along the minus strand of JAMQGT020004193.1, from coordinate 31,945 downwards.
ATCTTGATGCCAGTTCCCTTGGAGCTTCGGAGGTGTCGGCATAGTTTTGAGTGAAGAGAAATTCACATTTAACAGCTTCCATTCAGACTCCAGCCAAAACCTCACAGATCTGAAACAGAAATTCAGAAATTCCTCCACAACACAGCAATTTAACTGCAAAATGACTGGAGTTCAGCAGCCTTACTTTTATATTTGAATAAAATAGTCGGCAACCGGTTGGCACCTGTTGCAAAGAGATGCACAGATGGTTGCAGCAAGGTGGAGCTAGTCGCCAACCAATTTTCATGACTGCTGGCCACAGGTTATGTATTAGCATGCAACCGGTGGCAAAATCGATAACAAAATTGTTGGTAATCTGATCGATATTTCTTGCTATGTTAGGGACCGCCTGACTGGACGAGTGCTATCCATGGAAACGTCAACATCTTCCAGTTTTAGCCGTCATACCGCAACTAGTTTCATCAACCATTTTCGCTGGGTTGCCTCTGTGGTCGCTCAACAGATTGCTTATTCTTGTCAGGTTTACACAATGTTACATTATCTCTGCATTTCACTGCAACTACGGGCAAGTCTGCTGGTAGAAAGTAAACTTACATTTCTGAAACACAGCCCAGTGCCAGCCCAAATAGTCGGTTCAGCCATATACTGTATTTATACACTGATATAAGACAAATACAACATGTTGGTAAAATTATTCCAGCACTCCTCCCTTCATGTTTGATCACAGCTTTTTTTGTAACCTCCTCTTGCATCTCTCTCTGCCCTCTCATGTAACTAATATCTATCCATATTTAATAAAGATGGCATGGAAAATCAAGCATTATATTGTTAAATTCACATAATGTCCCCTATGAAACATAATTAAAGAAAAAAGTGCTGCTTCGCTCTGTCGCTGGGCTTCGGGGGAACAAGCAGATGAGACACCAACGACTCGCTGAAGACCGTGTGCGGTTTGCTAAGCAAATGTCAGCCTCTGTTTCCACTGGATGCTTGACTTTTCAAACAAAATCCACCAAGAGTGCACATTTGTCCACCGTGAAATTTACCAGAAACAATATTTTATCCCCTTGGATACATCAGAACTCGGTCCATCTCCGACAAAATGCATTTAATAACAAAGCATCTCGTCCTGCAAACACTACAATCATAAAATTGAAGCGCCAAAGTAGAAAAAGTGAAATATTAGTTTAGTCACAGAGAATGTAGCCAAAAGATGATTGTTGTTCTCATCTGCAGAAATTATACTTGGACCTCTCCACCTTTCTATGTGCATACGTGGAAAGCATAAGGTGGGGAGAACAGGGACAGAATGAAAGGAGGAGCTAGAGTAGAGGTGGGTTGCAAAGGGGCTTGCAGTACTCCAGCAACTGTGGGCAGGCTAAAGCAGCTTAAACCGTGTGCCTTATAAGAGATTTACTAATTAGAAGAGTATCAGCTGGTGTGGACTGGCATTGAGATTAGATGATCTCCCAGGAATAAGGCTGGGCTCGACTTTGTGGCCTTCCTGAACAATTTTTGATTAATGAAAAGAAATAAAAAATGTTTTAACAGCATAAATTAACTCTGGAGGTCTGACCGCCTGATAGACTACTTGTACAGAAAATATTAGATGTTCTTAAACTTGGAAGCTGACAAACATCTCCTCTCTGTTTCGTCGCTCCGTCGATCAGGCCACATTGTTTTCATCGTCAAAATTTAGTTTTTCCAGATTCTTCTAATCCAGATAAAATTGGTCGTTTCTGAAGAATTTCAATTTGCTGGATCCAAATATGACAATTAAAATAGATGATTGTTACTACTGTTACAAGATATTATTTTTTACATTTTACAGCTGTGCACATTGTTTAGATGAGTTTTTAATCTTAAATTCCAAGCTCACCTTTTCTTTCTTTATGGTTCATATGATTAAAAAAAACAGAGAATTCACCTTTCCTCATTATGTAACAAAAAATGAGAAACAGTTCTATTTTGTGAAGACTTTATATCAAACATTATATTAGACATTACAGCAAATTATATTATAGTTCATTTAGACCCCAGCCTGCCAGCCAAGGTCAAGCTGTTGTGTCTAAGTGGGATTGTGTGTCTCCACAACCAAATCTATTTAATAACTTCAACTGTTTAGGGCACCGACAGAACCACGTGACTACAAAAATCAGTGGCTGCTCGGCAATCACATTGAATTTTATTGCTGTTGGAGACTGATTCCAAGTTGTTGCGGTGACCAACTGCAACACTGTCTGCCTCTGGGCAACCTCTTTCAGTCACAAGGTGATTGCACCGGAAACCTGGTGGGAAGCAACCTGTTTCCAAACAATAGTGGTCCAACTCAACCTGAGTGCGTTCACGCTCACACAAATTGGAGGTTTGCATATAACTGCTGTATAATGCAGACGGGTGGAGTGGGTGATTTTTTTTTGACAGAAGCATAGCAGCAAGAGCGAAAGGGAAGGTTTACAAGATGGTGGCGAGACCTGCTGTGATGTATGGTTTGGAGACAGTTGCGCATTAACAAAAAGGCAGGAGGCCGAGCTGGAGGTGGCAGAGCTGAAGATGCTCAGAGTTTTCATTGGGAGTGATCAGGAAGGACGAGATTAAAAATGAGCACATCGGAGGGACAGCTCTGGTCGAGCAGTTTGGAGACAAAGTTAGAGAGGCGAGGCTGAGATTGATTTGGACATGTGCAGAGGAGGGAGGGTGGATATACTGGACAAAGGATGCTGAAGATGGAGCTGCCAGGCAGGAGGAAAAGAGGAAGACCACAGAGAAGATTCATGGATGTAGCGAAGGAGGAGGGTTGGTGTTTTTAAAAAAACACGTAACTTTACTTTGCAACAAATCTGTAATGTTGCAACTAGGAAAGTCAAATTAAAGGTCAGGGTAGAGGTCAAAAGGTCAAACAGAGACGACATCCTACAGTTCAATGACACAAAATTCACACCTACCCTCATTTGGGCCATTTTAGTCAGAGTATCTTAATCCTTTCTGGTTCCAGCTAAGAAGCTTCTGTTCCTGGATCTGACCCAGTGACAAACCATAAAAACTGGAGCCAACCGACAGATTTCAAGCATCAGTTTCAGTTTCAATGACCCAAAAATGAGAAATCTGACTACATTTATATCAGAGGACTGAAGAGCAGTCAGTACAAATTTAATCAGTCTCAGGAGGTTGGCCTTGTTTATCTGTTTTCACTCTTCCTTATTACTCTGGTGAATTTCGTGCCACATTTACTTGACCGCTTCTTCTTCTGTTCGATCCCTAGCGAACCGATTTTCTGAAGGGTCAGCCGGGCAAGACGAGGCGCACCGAGGGAGGTGGAGCTACGTGGGCGGGGGGTTATGACGGTGCAGAGACATCAGTAGGGCCGGCAGTGGGATGAAAGGGTCCTTTGACTCTCCCACAGCTTTTGAATTGATCTGTCTCCGAGCACGATTCTGACAACAGAAAAAGAGTCTCGCCTTTTTAGTTTCCTGTCAGCTAATAACTACAATCACCAGCTGGGAAAAATCATTCTGTTATCCCGAGAGACTTCGGTTTTGTCTATTTTTCTGAAGGAACACATGAAAACAAACAAGCTATTAGCATATCAAATGCAGTGTAGAGTCAATAGTGTTTAATGAACTGCCTGCTGGATGCTAAAATAAAGGTCAAACCAGAATTAATGATTCTCACTGAACGGGGCAGCAGACAGATTAAAATGTCGTGTTGAACATCTCCCGTCTTTGAAGTACTCCCCCAATTATAAATCTGCCTGCTCCAATCAGCGTGATGATTCCTCCTGTCGGCCAGTAGGTGGATTCCTTCCCCCATTTTTCAAAGGTCTCCACACTTGTAGTTTTCCATAACAGGGATCTTTTTTTTCCCCTTTATCCAACAAAGACGTCTGGAAAACAAAATGACACGAGGTTAGTGGGTTACAAGGCCGTACAATTACTGTGTTTGGCTTTTTTCTGCTACGTGACTCACGACTGACTGCTATTGTTGTACTCTCACACATCTGTTACTGCATACTTTTGAAGTCTCACTCTGTGCCTTTGAAAAGTGAGGACATGTGAGTCTCCTTTCACACAAGGGGCCTTAACGGGGGATTTTTTTCTTTTTTTTGGGAGGGGTAACATGAGATGTCACTGTATCCTTCACAGATTCATTCAGTCAGCTTGAGGTTCTGTGTGGACCTGCAGCATTTTGGAGCTATCATCCACGGGGGGGTTTTTTGACCTCACATATATGGAGATTATTGTGCTGATTTCTTTCCTCTGTGTAACTCCATCTGCCAGGTGAGATACCCCCCCCCCACTCCCCAACCCATTTATCTGCCGGCACTGCGGTCTTTCTGTCATCCCTTCTTTCAGCATGTTTTTTCTTCTAGCATTTCTGCCACCACCCCACCACCCCCTCAGGCAAATGGTCTCAGGTGAGTCATCTGGAAAAGCCCCTCATCTGGCCAGCATCCCTGTCACAGTGAGGACATTAACTGGAAGCAGCCGGCTGTGTGATGACTCAAAGTACGGCTGCTTCACTATTAGACATTCCCAGAAGTGAAAGCACCTGACCAAGAAATTGCCTCAGCCTCATTAACCCCAGAAAATGTTGAATAACTTTACCTGTTTCAGTGCAGGTGAATCCGCCAGGAAGCTTGGCAGATTCTGATTTCAAAGAGACATCCTTTTATTCATTACTAGGTCAGCTACAGTAGTATCTAAGTGGTTTGCACCTATTTCATGATTGATTCTTAAAATAATGAGTGGTGAATGAACCTGTTGTTAAAAGCGGTCTCAGAGTCACCCGAAAGGCTGAAAATCAAAGCCACTTGAGGCTGGCTCCAAAAGCTAGTCAGTCAGTCAACTTGAAAAGGCACCAACAGTCCCCACAGAGTCTGTGGGGACTGTTGGTGCCTTTTCAAGCATTATTAATGAAACTCATTGATAAATAATAAGGCTTTCTGTGTGGTACAGCTCCAGTATCTACTAATGTTTGAATGCAGCTTTCCAGTCAAGCTTGTTAGTATCAGCTGGCGATTCACTCCATCCCATTGTGCTCTCTTCTGGCTCCAAAAAAACAACACTGTGGCAAGCTGTGACTTTAAAATAGTCTGAAGCCCATGGGTGACATCACAGTCACTGCCCAGATTGATCACACCTACAGTCATTGGTATTACAGTCTAATTCTTTAATGGTGTTCACAGTGCATTTTGCAGACAAATCCAGGCTACCTGGTTCCTGTCTTCTAGGCTTCATGCTAAGCTAACCACTGAAGGCATTAGCTTAATGCCTGCTGTACAGATATCAATGTGCTTTCAGTGTTCTAGTCGAACCCCAAAAGGTCAGGGGTCACTGACTTAAACCATACCTGGTGGATATGCCTTCAACCAATCATTTTACACCAGTTCTGTGGTTTCTGTGGACTTGTTTGCAGCGTCCACATGATGGGAATTTTATCATGTGCTCAAATCAATGAACAATTTAAACTGTGTAGTTATGGAAATCTTGTGACCGGGTCAGCAGGGTGTTTTTGTACTAATTCAGCGAGCACTTATCTTAGATAAGGCTGACGCGACTCTGTGACATGAATCTGACCTAAGTTCAGAGAGGTCGCTGGGAACTTTTGACCTTTGCAGCCACACGGAGAGACCTGCTTTAGACAACAAAATCTTTCATATAGACTGTCCACATACTGTGCAACCACAGGCTGTATATAAAGGATGGACATAGCCACCATGATGTCACCAGTTGGTCGGTGAAGTTGAATTTTGAAGCATCGAGTTTAGCAGATAGATGTGACCGTATCTGGATGAAATACTGACGTCCCAGTTTATTACTCAATGCTAAAATGTTTTGTGGACCCTGTTTATGATAATGCTCACACTCATAGGATGGTCTGTTAGTGCAACTCGCTGCACAGTAAGCCACATTATTTGTGCAATGATTGCATTAAAAGTGCTAATCAAGGAGTCAATAAGAGAAATGGGGTTAAAATCTCCAAATTAGCGGAGTAGAAAGGTGGATGGATGGATGGCATTTGAAGTTTTTTGAAGCAGTTTTTGTATATCTTAAATAGCTAACAACACGCTAAGTTGATAGATACTTCAGCTGGTAGCGCTTGTATCTAAATCCTCCGAAGCCAAAGCGAGGGACCACCGGGCTCGCATTGCACCCACAGAAATGCTGAAATACACTCACTTTACATACAAAACCAACACAGTGATAAACTAACTCAAAGCCGTCCTCAACCACAGGTATTTAGAGGCAGAATGTGTGTCGGATCTGCCATGTGCCCTGTGTGTCTGTTTGATTGATAACCAGCGGTGCCAGCGACAATCCGAACAAGCGTACAGACAAAAACACAGAAACGCTATTGTTCAGAACCGTACTGGTACACAAATGTGAGGTCACACAGAGTTCAGCGGGGCAGGCACTCTGACTCCCTTTGTTGTGAGAACAAGGAGCTCCCAGAGGCTCACAAGCGGGGTTATTGCAGCTCACCTTTGATGGCTCTCTGCAGGCAGGTGTTCACAATCGCAGTTTAAACAAACGCTCCGTTTGAAGTGGCACGAGTTGAATCGGGGGAACGAATGAGGGTTTGATCTCTCTTTGGCTCTACATGAGAATAGCTGCACCTGAGAGGCCCAGCGCTTGACCGCAACCAACAGCTACACCTGCATCTGAGAAAATCTCCCCTGAGGATGCAGCTGACTTCATCTCGTCTGTGATTTTTCTTCCTATAAAAACTCAATAAAAAAAAAAAGCCTGTAAAGTTGTGATGCTGTTTTTAGTGCTCTTATCCTTTAAATAAGCCATTTACATTTAGTTACTGTTTCCAATTAAGTCCTGGGAAACAACAGAAAGACACAACTGATTAACAGCCATGTATTAGAAGAGGAAATTTACTACAGCAAGTGGCTGACCTCATGGTTTACTGTGTGTGATTAGAGGGATCTTCTCCCTTTGAAGGGTTACATCAAATAAGCGTTGAGTGGCCGGCTGTGGGAATCCAGGATCCTCAGTGCGTCCTTCAGGCAGTGCAGTTCTGATGAAAGACACCCAAACCTTCACTACTGGCAAGAAATGTTAGCCGGAAAAAAAAAAAAACCTGAAGCAGAGGATGAGTCATTGCAGAGGACGAGCCGCTTCATGTTGTGCACGTGGGCGGATGCGGCCTCTCATTGAGAAAAGGCTCCCTCGGGGCGCAGACTTTCTGTTTTGGTCAATGTCAAAACAGGGAGTTAATCACCCACTGGAGGAGTGTAATTTACTTGTCCTCATTAATAACTTTTTGCTTTGATGTGTTTCGTTATTGCACAAGAGCAACAACGCAGCCTTTTGTGGCGGCAAAAAGGGTTCGAGTGTAAGTTAAAAATAAACAATTCTTACTGGAGGCCAGAAACTAAACATTTGCTACGAGGCAGCTGCCAATTAAGTTTATTCATTTAATATTTCCTATCATGCATTGATGTTCCAGTTTTTATTGTTTTATGGGCTTCCTTAGTTTGTCATATTCAGTAATGTGCACCCCTTGTTTCTTTATATTTTGATAGGAAAATGGGAAATAGCTGCAGTGACGTATTGAAATGTGCAAACATGCACGGAAACAGAGTTTTTACAACGTAACAAGCTTAGAAGTCAGCATGCCCCTTCCTTTGAACTTATACACAACTCTTCACCGTAACACTTTGCACAACATGTCTGACTAATCAATGTAAACTGGACAGACACACAAATATTAATGTCAACGTTTCATCTTTGATCTCATATTAAATACAATTATTCAGCATTTGTTGCCACTCGTAGCACAACACACACATTTAGTTACCTTCTGGATGTTCATCTCTGTTAAATCCTTTTATCGTCTTTCTTCCTCGTGTTTCCTGGTGCTGGGGTGCCGAGGCTGCAGACAGCCGGGACAGTTTTGTTTTATTTGCTATCCTGTGCTGGGAGTTTTCTCTTAATTTGACCCCTTTTTTTAGGGCCCACCTATAATTTCGTTTTTTGCTGTGTTGTTTTTTTTGGGTAAAATAAAAGTCATTTGCTTTCAAAACTACACCGAGTTCCTTGTGCACAATCAGCCGAGCCCCTCAGAGCCCCCTTTAATGATTCACTTCACCCGACACTCAGACTACTGTGTCTCTAAACCTGCAATCATCTACCCAAGAATTCTGTGTTTGACAGAAAACTGAAGCACTGCCAGCTTCTTTTTTTTTTCTTCTCGGAGGCACAAAATGAGCTCAAAGGCCTCGTGCTATTCACACTACCCCCGAGTGCCTGTGTTTGTCTTGTGTCTATTGAGTTATATAGTCTATAGTTGATAAGACTGAGATGTTGTTAGCCCGCGATACGAGTGCTGCTGAGGTATTTGTCCTCTAAATCACACTCATCTCCTGTCTGAGGCCTCGGCAACAAAACATGAGGGCTCTTATCTATAGTGGAGGTCTTTGTTGGTCACCCAAAAGCTTTTTGTCGCAAACTGTGGAAACTATAAATACCTCTCAGTCACCTGTAGAGGCTGAATGCTGCCATTAAAGTGACACAGGCCGCTGCATTTCATAGCTTACCTGGGCTTTGAAAGGAGCTGCGGTGGAAAGAGGCCAGATAGGCTGCAGTTTGATCTGCAGCGCAGGTTTACACAGGTCACTGTGTCTCACCCGTCCTGTAGCAGGATCTGTGAGGCCAGATCCCAGACACCGATAGGACTACCGGGACAGGATGGTTTTGGCTGCTCCGCTGCGTCGGGAACATTTATACTTCTGGAAAGTTCGGCGTTAAGCTTGTCTGCATCGCCCACATACCGCTGGCATCCTTACCCCGATTCTCCAGACGAGTTATAGAGGCCCTGGGATGAATACAGGCCTCCTGGGGAGACTTAAGTTATTATAAGTGAAGTTTCAGATTGTGGCTGCTCCACTGTGTGAATCCACTGCTGCACAGTGGAGTTCACAGCATGGAGGGAAACACACTGCGTTTCTTTTCTTTTCTAGGTTAGGTTTGATTCTGAATTTCTAGTTTCTGGTTGCACGAGCCGCCGCTTCATCCACTGATTCAGCTGCGACTCTAACATCTCAGGAACTGCTGACTCAACTCATGTTCTCCAGATGTTCTCCAGAGGTTAAATCCTCCTGACTTTGAGGAGCATGGTTTTACTTTACTTTTATTCTATTCTTCCACTTTCAGCCACTGTTTTAGTTGAGGAGAGGATCTTGGTTTGCTTCCATACTGAAAAATGCAACTTAATCTGACTCACTGTATGAAGATGAAGGCCAAGAGGTTGTGTGTAAGCGTTCACATCCGCTGCCAAAGGGCACCCTGCCAGTTTCACTGTGATGCCAGCAGCTTTTCCCAAAACTGCAACACTTGATGCCCTTGGAGTGAGAATGGTCAAATTCCAGTGATAATAATAATTATACAAGTTTCAATTCCCTGTTCAGTAACAGCTCAGCAACGGTAAGGCAAAGATATGAGAAAAATTAGACTGTATGGAAGTTACACTTGAAAAAACTTTAAAATCACTCAAATAGCAAACAACTATATTTTTAGAGGGTAAATAATAATTATAAAAAGTCAGAACGTTGATGATTCTGTTTGCAGTTTAGTCAAACACTCAACAAATATCTGTAAGTGAAGATAGAAAAATCATGGGAAGGATTTCCATGTGATTAAACGGCTTTCTTTCAGCATTCAGCACTTTTACAGACCTGCACCAAACATACATGCGGTGCATTTAAGAACTGAACCTTTTATGTAACCGCAGAATAAATTGGGATTTAAACATTTGGGTAAACAACACGGTTTGATTGAACTGGCTGAAGCCGCCCTTTAACCCGTCACCATCTACGCATCCAAATGACAGATTTGTCACATGTTTTCTGTTTGTACACGGAGTCTTTTGAAATATGCGTATCTAGGTATTTCACTGATGTTTCAAAAGAAAGGCTGGTGCACACCCTTAAATTACAGAGATGACTACGTAACACTAAAGGAAAACATGCCTCATCCACAGAAGATAAAACGAGCAGCATCATCATTGTCGCCCATATGAGAAAAATCCATTTGTTCGCTAGAATATCGAGAGGAAACTGAAGATACATGCTGCCAGTGTGTTTGCTTCCATCGTCTGCACAGAGATAAACGAATGGCATTTGTCCTGAAGTACAGGACATGTTTCTGCTCTTTTTCAGCACTTTAAGAAGATACTGTTTTATACTTCACGCCCAGTGTCGGCTCTTGATAAAAGCCTTAAAGTGCACAGCTGAAGGCTGCCTCACTGTCTCAGAGATCACATCTTCACTGATAAGAGGGAGAAGAGACTCACATCCGGCCTGCCTTTTCCAGCAAGAGGAGGAGCGACTGCACCCACCGTGGGTGTACGTATGATCTAGTCTGAGTCAAATGTGGATCACTCCGTGCAAATATTTAGACTCAGTTACATAGTAACTTTCCCCCGAATTCATTAAGTCATAAAACGACAGCTGACTCATTCTTAAATTCAGGAGTGGTGAGACTAAACAAAAGCTGATGTCATCGGTGGACGCCTGAGCTATTTCTGTTTCACTTTTCACACAGCGCACGCTCTTCATTCCCAAACCACACGTGGAGACAATCAGCCACTTCTCCTGAGCGCGTTAAGCCTGCAAAATAATTAAAATTAAAACACCAGCAGTCGTATTTAAAGCTGACCCAACGCCAGCCTCAAAATCAGCGAACGTATAATGTTTCACGACCGTGTCCGACCCGGCGAGAGTAAAAAATACTAGCAATAGATTTTCATGACTTCCTTGAACTCAAAAGCAGATGAGAAAGGCCCAGAAGTTTATATGTTAAAGCAACAAACACATAAATGTAAATGCCACGTGCTAAGATATCAAAATTAACTTCTATAAAAAATAATGACTTTATTTATAAAGCAACTTTTACAGCAACATTTACCAAGTGCTGTTGTTAATCCCATTGTCTGTATTTACTAACGGTGTGCCAGATTAGGTTCTCCTGTTTTCTTTATTCCGTAATCACCTGATCAGAACGGGTTTCTCCTGTGCGAGACAAAGTATCCAATCTTAAATTCAACCAGAAACGCAGTCGCTGAGCAAAACAAAAAAGGATCAAATTAAAGAAATGTTAAAACTGGAAACCTGGGATCAAAAAATACACAAGATGACCAAAGGAAAGGAGACTAAAAGAAAAAAAATGCACAAAAAAAAAAAGCAAATCCATAAAAAAAATTATTTTGAAAGATGGTTTGAAGGAAGTCATCAATTTTGAAATTTTGAAACGCTTATCTCCTCAGGCAGGTTGTTGAAAGCTGAGGGGCAATGACTGCTGTTTATTAGGTTATTACACACTAATGACCACAAACTTCCAGCTTTGCATTAACAGGTTATTTACATGGAATCAGGTAGAAACACATAAACTACGGCACGTTTCCAGGTAACAAGCCACAACATAAAATATAATATTTACACTGCTAACTTCAAAGAAAGAAAAATGCTGAGGACATAGCATTATAATGTTGTGACAGTATCCTAATATGTTAAAGTATCAACCAATAATCCTGAATTATTATGAGGTCAGTATTTAAAAATGATCAGATTATCATATTGCTGCCAGTAAATCATCATACCATTATTAATTGATTTTACCAATAACATATATAAGTACTGTGGATACAAGATAATTACTCAAATATTACATGAATTTTCTCACTTGTAATTAAGTAGTGATAACTTGTTATTGTCATATTGTTACTTCCTTTTCCACCTTATTACTGAGGCGTAATAGAAAATGCTCCCAATGAAACTCAAAGAATCCACTTTTAACACAAATAAAGTGAAAAAACAAAAACTAGGAACAACCATGCATATCACCAAGACCATGACTGTGGTGGCTTTGGCCATCCTGCATGCAATCTATGCTGTTTCCATTTTTGTGATTTCTACATGGCTCATCAGCTGCAGCCATGAACAACGAAAAAAAAGAAAAAAAAAAGAAAAAAAAAAGAAAAAAAAAGACACATCGTCTGTGAAATTGTGGCTTTTCTGACTTTATTCTCTTTGATGCAGTGCCTACAGATAAAAGTGATACACAGCCACAAGGAAATTTGCTTTTTGGCTCATTCTTCTGTGGAAACCATGAGTTTAGTCTTTGTATCAGAAGCTGATCTCGTCCCCTTTAGCAGAAATAACCTCTTGTAGGTGTTATGCATGATTGTAGGCTTGTTTTGCTGAAATTTCTGACCGCTCTTCCGTGTAAAATCCTTTCAACTGGAAGCTGTGAAGGATTCCTTTCATGCACAGCTCGTTTCAACCCCCTCCCCCACCCCCACCCACAGCATTTCGATATGAGTCAAATCCTCCATTTAGCCTTTTCGAGCCACTCCTCAGTGGGTTTTCTGCTGCATTTGAGATCATTACGCAGCTCCTCGGAAACTGACAACTGTTTGCTTCAAGAGTCAGATCAAAACAGACGGGCTGGAAGTGAAATATTCCCCGGAATGATTACATTTTCCGTTGAGACGTCTGATTGTCTCTGGTTTCGTGCCTAGACGGTTTAATCAAGAAGTTTGGGGGGGGGGCAGGTGCAGGTAGAGTTTAACTCCAGGTGAGATGAGAAATTGCTCAAGCGTGAGCAAAGAAAGCAGGTCTATTAATTATTAAAGGCAGTTCCAGAGAACAGCAGGGAAGAGCTGATGATTTAGTGCAGATCTCAGAACTAAAATGCATGAAACACCAGTTTGAAGGAAAAATATGGAAACATTTTTTTATCTTTTTATCTGAAAGCCTGAGCTCAGCTGTTACAGGAATCGATACCACTAATAATCTTTATGAATACTTAGAGGAGGGCAATTTATAACCACAGAGAGCCTCTTTGTTTTTTTCTTCTGGTGCACAGTAAATGGATGGGATTGTGCATATTTTGTTGTTTTGGAGTTTCTACTTCTGAGGTCAAGTTTCACGATCATACCTCTATTTTACGACACTCGAGAGCATATCTGGGGATAATAAAAACTACTAGAATGGGCTGTTTTGTTACCAGAATATCAATTCAGCAGCGTTTTTGGACCCTGAGAGGCATGTGCTGAAAATACAAACACCCCCACTGAGTTACCTCCATATAAGGTTGCCATACAAGCATCACTGCATAACACAGCTAACCCCAGAATTACCCAATACCTGCACAAACACAGAAGAAGTGGGAGCACATTTTGTACTGTTTGTCTTCGCGGTGCTGAATGAGCGAGCGCTGCCAGGTAAAATTAGTTCACGTCTGGGTTTCAGAGGGGTTGACGTCATCGTGCGGTGATGCTGCCAGTCTGCAGCAGCTGAAAATTACAGGGCATCGCCAATAACATGGATACACAACAGGGACAAACAACAAAACAATACTCAGCTGGGATCCGTTGACTCTGGAATTTTACCCGCTTCTCGCTCCAAACGGACAAAATGAGCTGCAAATGTGATGAATGATAAGGACGGTTAAAACAAACCAATTCTGTGTTTGCCAGGTTATAAAAACCTGCTATTTATTAGGTGCAGCGAGCCCTATCTGCTATAAATAGAAGTCTGTGTTTCGTAACAGATGGAAAGCAGCGGTAACATGTGCGTCAGCTTCCTTTACAGCAGAAGCAACATCTGGGCTTAACATGTGGCTCGGGCTACGTGTGACTAAGCAGATACTTCTGTGGAAATTGTTGTTTGACCAATGATTGTTTGAGCCACGGTATTTAAACCAGTCCTGATCAATAATCGCTTTAAAGGTCTGTTTTGATGATAATTAATCCCCTAATGCAGGGTGTCAAACTTATTTCAGTTCATGAGCTCATGAAGCCCATTTAAAACAACCAATGAACAGTCAGAGGTATGTTAGAGAGTAAATTTGTGTTTGGTTCATTATTTCTTCGTTGCTTCTTGGCGATAAATCTTACACGGTTAGATTGCAGCCATATAAATGGAGCCACATTTGTCAGGAAAACGCATTCATGGGTTGAGCAGCAGAGGTGAGTATGTGGGCTGCACCCAATGAAAAAATGGCCAAATCTTGTGTGCTAATGTCAAACAGCTTTTCTGCTCTTGGCTCTTGTTTGGTGTCGTTTATTAAATGTTAGGATTGAACTCTAAAGAAACAAGCCATATTGGCAACTCAAAAATGTATTAATTTAACAAACAGGGGCCTCAGCGGCATGTGGAAGAACCATACAAAGCCACAACAGCCTGGCACCTCCTCCTCATGCTGGTCACCAGCTTGGTCACACACTGCTGTGGGACGGCATCCCATTCCTCAACCAGTGTTTGTCGGAAGTCAGCCAACGTGGTTGCGTTGGTCACTCTGCCACAAACAGCACATCCAAGCTGATCCCCCCAAGTGTTCAGTGGGGTTGAGGTCAGGACTGCAGACAGGCTATTTAATCCTCTCCGCCCACAAATCCTGAAGGCGGTTTCTGATTAAACCCCGCTCTGCCAGAGTTCGATCTCACACTGTGGTGGTGCCACTGTTTGCAGGATCTCATCTCGATATCGCTCTGCATTCAGATTGCCTCCAATCAGGACAGGCTTGACTCTCAGCACCCGGAGTACCACAAGCTCAAAACGAGCCAGCAGCAGAATAAACTGTTGGGCACTGGAAGAGACAATTTGGCAAGTTTTTCCTGGGTGCAACCCACATACTCAACTCTGCTGCTCAACCCACAAATACATTTTCTTACAAATGTGGCTCCATTAAAGGGGAAATCAATAGGCTTTCTAACAGTATAAGAGTCATTGCCAAGAAGTATTGTTACAACAAAGAAATAATTGACCAAACACAAACTTCTTTATATTTTTTATAAACTTAGCACAAAAAAGTAAGTTTATTTTCACGACTATGTCTTATTATCTGTAGGTTACAATTCATAACGGATCTACAAAAAAACAAAACCTTTACACAAAGTCTTCTGGAAGTATATTTTACTCTTTATGATTCAAACAACTTGTCAAGATCTAGATATACTTTCCACTCCTGTGTACTCAGGCTGGCATCACCACTCCAGAAACACTGAACAAGAACTACCCTGGAGATTTCACCCTTTTCAAAGACACCCAGCGGACAAGACCAGCCGCATCTTTAACAGCTTTTTACTGCTCAATAGAAAGTAAATTTGATGTTGGTATTCTCTGTATTAAATTCTTCTTAATGTAAACCAGATGACTCCTGGTTTGAATCTTCCAGTCAGCTGCAGCCCACCTTTGTGGAGTTTCCATGTATCGTCAATCCTGTGTGGATTTCTTCAGGATACTCCGGCTTCCTCCTGCAGTCCGAAACTATCCGTGGAGTTAGGTCAACTGATGATTCAGTCAGCTGCTGAATACCTGTCCAGGGTACCTGTCGCCCTACCACAGCTGGGATAGGCTCCACCCACCTTGCGATTAAGAACTGGATAAGCAGTTAAGAAAATGGATGGACGCTTTGATTTTCAAGTAAGCATTGTTTGCAGTTTGATCGCTGAGTTCTTGGCTTTCTGTCTGAATTTAATAATAATAATGAATAAACTCTTTGTTTGGGGTCTCAGATGGCTTAACTTGCTCAGACAAACCTGCTGATTTGGATCTTTGAAATTCAGACAATTTGACTGTGGTTACAACTTTAAATCACCCAATAAGAACAGGAGCATTAAGCCATGAAAACATACACAATGCAATAATGCTCGTGCCTTTTTCAATTCGATTCAATTCAATTTTATTTATATAGCGCCAAATCACAACAAACAGTCGCCTCAAGGAGCTTTGTACTGTGGGTAAAGACCCTACAATAACACAGAGAAAACCCAACAGTCAAAACGACCCCCTATGAGCAAGCACTTGGCGACGGTGGGAAGGAAAAACTCCCTTTTAACAGGAAGAAACCTCCAGCAGAACCAGGCTCAGGGAGGGGCAGTCATCTGCTGCGACCGGTTGGGGCTGAGGGGAGAGAGACAGGACAAAAGACATGCTGTGGAAGAGAGGCAGAGATTGCAGTCTCCTAAAATACAGCAGTGCATCGTCTCAAATTCCCCCATTTACATCCAAGTGCAGCCTAATCAGTAGTCAGATTGCATTCCTTTTAATAAAGAATGAAGCACTACATCCACGAACAGGAGGCTGTTGGGGCGGATGGAGGGCGTGCAGCACAAAGCCAATTCCCATCTGTGGTCAGGTTCAGACAACAACAGCACTCCAGTTAAAGTTGGGGGAAGATTGTGGTTTTGATTAAATATGAATAAAAACATTGTGTTTCAGATCACTGGAGCTTTCCTCTTTCCCATAATCACTGATCACTGCAGGAAGATTAATGCGCTGCAGGATCAGATATCTTGGCAGAAAAACAAATGACCTTTTCATAGTTTGCTGAAAGAAAACAAAATGCTTGAAACGGCATTGCCTTAAAAATGACTTCCTGCTGTAACTTAGCTATAAACCTTGTGAGGGATGATGAATGAAGCCAATAAGACTCCATTTCTGCAATGAATACCCGAAAAAGGGGACGTAAACTGTGAGGTGCAGTTAAGCCACTGAGGCATGGACACTGGACCTCCAGGGGAATTCTGGGATGTTTGCGGCAGATCCACCGACTCCTGATTGTTGCAGGGAGTTGGCTGGTCAATGCTTTGGGCTTTGTCCATGTGGATGGAGTAGTATGGCCATGGGGTCTGTCTTCAATGAGCTCCGTTTCCCGTTTGAATCACACCTTTTCCAACTTCCGCTACAGCTCAGCAACTAGTTGCAGAGTGTTTGCAGACAAGTCGGTGTCTTCCATGCAAACTACAGGTGAGTGCGGCACACTGCCATCAACCAAATAAATCACAAGGAGATTTTTGGTGCAGCCCCTTCTTTGCAACCAGTTGGTTACACCAACCAACAGCCAGCAGCCTCCGGGAACCTTTACTCTAGCAGCCGGGGGTTACTAGGGGGTCGTTGGCCGGTCTCTAGCCCAGTGTCCCTGAGACCTTAGACCCCAGTATGTTAATGCTGAGGCTGGTCAGTGTGTAAGAAAGATGATGAGTGGCGTAAACTGTGAGAGTATAAAGAGAGCTGGATGTGTGGCAGCCACAGTTTAGCCCAGAGGCCATTTTGCAGTATCGCAACCAAAAAAATCCCCTTGATTCCAAAAAGAAATATTCCTGTAGACCACAATTATAAAAATGCACTGCAAATAAGCTAAATTATATTAACTTTTAAACCATGAAGCTTCTCCTGTTTTAACCTTTCCTCCACTATTGTGTCCTTATCTGGTTTATGTATTTACAATTTTAGAAGATTAACAGCTTTTTTTTTTTGCCCGAAGCAGATCATTTTAGTCGCGTGTCTACAAAAAGATTTCTATCTGCTCCACTAAGCTGGACGACAACTTACACAGCCTCAACTTCAGTTAAAAAAAAAACTTCTTCAGAGGAAATTGGATCTCTGAATTCATGTTTTCTGTCTTCTGCTTCTTTTTTCTGTTGCTCTCCTTCTAAACATTTCATGAAGGTTCAGATGTGCAACAGATGCCTCCTTCTCGCTCTCCAATTTCTTTGCATGCATGCGGTGATGGCTGAGGTGGGGGTCTTTATTGTATCTTGGCTAAGCGACTTGATGGGTCACAGTTCAGCGGTGGAGCTTCAAATGAGGAGGAAGGGAGGCCTGGTGGGGATGGCTGCCTCTTCCATCTGCATTACCTGCTTCTCTGATGGCTGCTCACTCACTTAAAGAGCCTCTGTGTCTTTCATCAGTAAAGAACACAAAACAGAAGACATAAAGGACACACACAAAGGACGAGGCATACCAGGCTTTTACAGCCTCCCTCTGAGAGTATTGGAAACACACACTGGGCACAGTGGGCCTGTTTGGCTGGGAGGAAGCATGCCAGGGGTTAAAACTTGGTTGGAAAATAGTTTTCGTGTGCACGAGAGAAGAAAAGTCCTCCCCTTCAATATCTGATATATTTAGCAGAGTTGGCCCATCTGAAAGCCCCCAGAATGCTGGGTATTTTTTTGATCCGTGCTGAGTTAAGGGGAAGGCATGCAGGCCTGATCCCAGGGTCACCACACTTCAAAGCTGCTGTGGACAGCAGCCAACCGAGTAACGAAGCTGCCTCTGAGAGAGTCTGACTCATGTATGTTTGTGTTTGTCCTCATCTGAGTCAGGCCCAGCAGAACAGGACATTACGGAGTGACTCAGGGTCTCAGCTATGAAGTATTTGGGTGTTAAACCTCCTCGCAGAGCGAGGCCTGCCCTCGTCTTTCCTGCACAGTTACACACCAGGAGAAAAGAGGTGGAGGTGTCTGGAGAGTTTGTGTTATTTTTGATACAAAAACCTCTTTTGAATTTCATCATTTCTTTGCTCTCAGGTGGAGAAGCTGCCCTTTCCCAGGCTTGCACTCCACACACCTGTCATTGTCTCATCAGCGAAGCTGCACCCACTCTCTGCCATGATGGTAAATATTATTGCTTTGCCCCAGCTTTAGTGCATTCCCCTGCTTCAAGCCCGGGTGGTGTTCTCACCGACTTTTCCTCAAGGAGCCTGAAGAGCACAGCCGGGTTCACTGCATCACATCCAAACAGCAAAATGCTACGACAACAAAAACAAGGACTTACCTGTAGCCCACCTGCCTGCCCACTCTCCGCTCTGTCTCTCCCTGGATTGCTGCATGCCCATTCGCTGCCGCTGCTGAACCTTTTAATTACTGACTCAACTCTCTTAATAAGTCTTTTAAACCATTCATCAGTACGTTGAGTTTGCCCTTCAGGTTCAGTTTATGCAAAAACATGACAGTAATCACTGGGAAACAGCTTGACTTAAAGGCTCAGACATGGTTGTTGCTTCTTACATTTTCTCAACTAAGATTTTATTCAACGCAGTTCTATCCCGGGGGGTGTAACGTAATGCCGAAGGACATCTTGTGTCCTTTGGTACCTTAACACAGTAATGGTCCAAAATTGGCTGCAGAGACACAAAAATCCCATTTTAGAGACCTACATGCCTGAGGAGGCCTGAGGCATGGTGCACGCCCCTTTATGCACCAAAAACCTAACTCCAACCCGTCTCGTTCGTCTCTCCCCCCAACCGATCACGGCAGATGGCTGCTCCTCCTCAAGCCTGGTTCTGCTGGAGGTTTCTTCCTGTTAAAAGGGAGTTTTTCCTTCCCACTGTTGCCAAATGTTTGCTCACAGGGTGTCCTCTGATTGTTGGGGTTTTGTTGTTACCCTACAACATGAAGCGTTTTGATGCGACAGTCGTTGTGATTTGGCGCTTTTTATCTTAGTCTGCAAAATCTTTGGCTTCTGTTCAGACCTCCAGTCACCAGGTGGTGTTTCTTAATTAACTGGTGCTAATTAGTGATTTGGTGATGAGACAGTAGTTTTGCTGACTGCACAACATGCGATTGTGCTACTGTGATTCATTATAGTTTATTTTACTGCATTAACGTGGACAGAGTCTTAGGATCAGCAAGTGCTAAGCTGAAGCATTGACTATAGCAGCCTCACAATGGCATTTTAAATGGGTTAAAATTGTCACTGCAATCGTCTATAAACACAGAACTCAAAGCCTTAAATTTTAGGGTACAACAAGCAAATGAAAAACCGTCTGTGTTCTCAGTATGTTCAGCTTCACAGCCACAACACAGGGCATCAAAAAGCACAGCGCTAAATGAAAAACAACCTCCAACCTTTGGCCATCAATGAAAAGAAAAGAAAGATGGCCACAAAAACCTGAAACTTGGAGTTACCAGGCCTGGCATGGTAACAGCTTCATGTTTAACACAGCACCAGTGCAATAACTATGTACCCAGATGGCCATAATAACAGGGTTCCCATCATAAATCGCCCCCCCTCCCTCCCATTCAGACATGGATCCACCCTCGCGGCGCACCAGCCAGGAAGAACATCTTAACTCCACAACGCTCCTGAACCCCGAGCCACAGAGCTTTCACCAGCACGGCTCCATGGAAAAATTAAACTGGACACTGCACGGAAGCCCAGCTCTGTGGTCGTGGCAGGGAAATATGATTGGATAAACATACGGCAGAGCTTTAAGCTGCTTCACTAAGTACCCGGGGGTGATGTGACGAGAAGCAGGCAGCGGTGGGGGTGGGCTTTGGATCTGAAGGGCGTAAACTGTTCCTGGAAGAATCGACGGGCCTGAGTTTTACAGAAGATGGAAAAGGACATTCATCCATGTAGAGCAGACCAGGCAGCAGTGACATCCTCAGTCAGTGTTTATTAAAAACAGACCCAATTATCAGCCCGACTGTCTGCCTGAGCTATTTCAGTCTGCAAAGAGCAGGTGATTCACGTTAAAGCGATCGGTGCCACGTCTTCCTGTGTCATTCACCTCCTAACCTGAGCGTGCCCTCTCTAGAAAGGGTCTCATTTCTCAATTAAAGCCAGTCATTAGTGTGTTATTTCCTGCCTCAGTCTGTAACCAGCTGGGTTCCTGCGAGCATCAATCTGCCGCCTGACAGCGAATGTGGGTTCGTCCGCTAGCTGCATCGGAAACTGAGCCGTGCAACACATCATGTCCATCACAGCTGGATCTGGATGCTCTGAAGACGATTATTGTTAGTTTGAGGGATCCACACAAAGTGCATTCAGACGTACTGGCTTTTATATTCTCCTTTTATTTGGATATAAAAATATAAAATAAAATAAAAATATATAAAATATATATAAAAGGTGTGGATACTATTTCTATCCCTGGTTCCTTTAACACAAAGCTAACAGAATTTTATGACGTTAAAAAAAAAAGATAATCTCTCACAAGCTCATGCCACAGTTATGATATCGAAAGCATAAATGCATCAGTGAGAAGTAAAATGCCAACATTTGAATTATTAGTTCCAGTTTTTTTTTCTATTCTATTCATTGTTTGTTGTCGTGCCTCCCTTCAAGTCTCTGTCTGCTGTTTAGTTACTTCCTGTTTTAGTTTGCATATCTTTTGTGCGTTGTGTTTAGTTTTGCTAGTTTTGCATTCCCACCACTACACATCATGACATTAGGACTTGTCCAGCATGCTAACTGACCATCCAGACAGTTACACAGGCTGTCCTGGACATGAACTGCATAGCAGATGACCATAATTTACTAAATTAACTTTATGTTTTACTCAGTATGACCTGAAGCTAACAACTGAGCCTTTAACCTCTTCAGGACAGTGGGGTCACAGAGAAAAGAAGCCAACAGGCCTTTTTCCTTGTTTGTTTGTTTGTACAATTTAATACAACTATAAAACTTTGTGCAACCGTAGGTATCCCCTCCTGTTCGCCTTTAAAATAAAATGCAGGTTTCACGCTCCAACACCCAAACCACCTCAACTGGCTCCTTTCAATATGCCAAAGGAGCCCGTGGAGGCAGTTCAAGCATCTAGTCAGGATGCCTCCTGGGCATCTCCATTTGGAGGTTTTCCAGACACACCCAACCGGGAGCCAACCCCGGGTAGGCCCACAACTCTGGAAAGATTATACATCTTGTCTGGCCTGGGATGTCTTCCCAAGATTCCCCAAGAACAACTGGAAAAGGTGGCTGTGGCGAAGGATGTCTGGAATACCCTGCTGCCACCGCGACCCAGCTTTGGATAAGTGGAAAGCCATGCACGGAGGGAAGCTCCAAAACATCTTGAAACACCATCAATCTTTTACACTGCCTCTGGTCCCGGAGTGAAAATCAAACAGAAAACGGTGAGGACATCCAGCTAACTGAAACGAACACACTTAACAACACTGAAGCATTGACCTGTCCCAGAGTTGGTCAGCAGCCTTTCCCTGGACCATCTCGATTTGGCCTCACTCGTCTTAAAAAGGAAATAAAATCCCCCCATAAAATCAACACAAGGCAGCATTAAAGTAAGCAAATAGTTCCAAATGTTGAGAGAGATGTCAGATTTCTAGAAATCTGTGACATAAAATGGTGGGACCTTATTTGATCATACCTGAAATTCACCTGAAACTAGCATAAGCGCTAAGTCCATTTTCAACCATACTCCAGCTATAGTTGTGTTATTTCTAAAAAAGTAATTATAAATGTAGAACAGTAGTAGTCAACAATATATTGGAGGTTGCCACAACTTCATATATCACTGTGCATTCATTGATCCAGTGAGAAATTTAACCCATTTAGAAACATTTTCAAACTAGAAATAGCAAAATATGTGATTGTGTTTGCTTTATGACCTGTAGCTAATGATGTGGCCTATAAAAAATGTCATCCCTGCAGCACTCTGGGTTATGGCTCAGCAAGTAAATATTAGCAATCATCATAAGATAAGTGAACAGCGTCAGCACACTGAAGTGTAC
Organism: Pterophyllum scalare; assembly: GCA_024447675.2. NCBI lineage: Eukaryota > Metazoa > Chordata > Actinopteri > Cichliformes > Cichlidae > Pterophyllum > Pterophyllum scalare. The sequence goes on along the minus strand of JAMQGT020004193.1, from coordinate 9,679 downwards.
TGACACTTGTAAATGGACAGGAAAACTAAAAACACTCGAGTACTTTTGGCTGCTCCCTGATTTCCGAAGCCCGCATGTGGGTCAAGTGGTTGAGCCCGGACTCCCGACGGTCTTTGCTACGTAGATGCAGAACTCCGAGCTGCCCCGATGCATCCATCAGTGAGTGAGTGTGAATGTTACAAAGCATTTAGATGCCGTGAATGAAACTTGAGCAGAAAGGTGATGTATACGTATCAGTGTGGATGGATCCACGTGTTTGATTTGGTACCGGACGCCCTTCCTGAACCAACCAGCGCCAACACTACACTACTGCACCTGAGGCTGGATTTGTGTCTGCTCTCGGTCTCAAACCAGGGATCTTGTGAGGCGGATCTGTTGACCACATTTTGCTGCTGTGGAAGAAAAAACAATTATAACTTATTAGTTTTATCTCATAAAGCAGACACAATTTTCTGGGTGTGACAGCAACATATTTACAGGAGAAAACCGAAGCACAGTTTTTAAAATTATTATTATTATTATTATTATTTTACGTTCTTATTCCTGAACTGAATATGAAACAGTTTGGATGCAAACTCTTCTTTTGTCTCCATCCATCGCAGTAAAATAAACTCATCAATTCCCCCAAATTATCCGGAGCACCAAGAATAAAATTCCAGCTATCTGTTCCTCATCATTGTTTTCTTTCTTCCTCCTCCTCTTACTGATGAACTCATTTGCATGTCATTATCCCACCGTCCGTGAAACGCAATGTGGAATTACTTACTGTGAGACAGGGAAAGGAGAAGCGAGCGTAATCAGTCTGCCATGAGAGGGAACTGAATTTGAAATGCAAATCATAGAAATAATTACAGCTTTGCATTGTTAATGGCATCACAGAATAAACAGTAATGGAGTTTCTTTTCTTTTTTTTAATCTGCACAATCTCTCAGTCTTTGTGTATTTTTATTCCATTTTTGAGCTCCTCTCTCAGAAATTAATTGCCTACCGAGAGGGGAAAGTTCATTAACTAGTCATTAGTCTGTCTGTGTCAAAGTAAACCTTCGCTAACTGCGAGTCACAGCAGTGTGTTTTAACAGATTGGTGCGATAATGAATTCAAATTCCACACAGACGTTTTTCTCCACACTGAACGCTCTCCCGCCAAAACAGATGCCTGCAACGCTGCCGCAACTGTAAACGCAGATAAATCACCAAGGCAGATGGAAACTTTTCACTCTAGAGATTTAAAGTTGGACAACGAGACATGAGGAAAATTTTGACTGATGTGAGCCCGTGTTATTGCAGGGAAACCGCTGTCGCTCGAACTAAAATAACACAATTAGACAAGTTGCTACAAAGATATAAACTCCATCCACCCACGACAAAAACGCTGAGAAGTGGAGCTTCAGGTGAAGATGTTTTTTTTTTTTTTCCAAGGCAGCAATGACAGAAATGCTGCCTTAGGACTCAGGCCTAGAAACTGGTCGGAGAAAAGTGGGTATTCCCTGACCAGTCAACAGGTGGTTGCTGGAAGTTGCAGACTGTCGCTGGGGAAATCGTCACCAAAACCCTCCCTGTGATTGCTTTTGGTCACTAGTAAATTGCCACAGCTGCCTGTAGTTTGCATGGAAGTCACAAAAATTCAACATTTACTCTAGTGATTTGCCTTGCAACCAACCTGCAGCAAACACACTACCAAAGGCAATCTTTTTACTTTGAAAGTAAACGGGGTCTGGAGCCTATCCCAGCTGTCACAGGGCGAGAGGCAGGGCGCACCCTGGACAGGTCGCCAGCCTGTCACAGGGCTAACACACAGAGACAGACAACCAGTCACACTCACATTCACACCAATGGGCAATAACTAAACATGCAAACACAGGAAGAACATGCAAACTCCACACAGAAACTTCCCGACGAAGGAGGGCTCGAACCCAGGACCTTCTTGTTGTGAGGCAACAGTGCTAACCACTGCAGCCTCGTGCAGCACTACATAGCCAAATAAGAGAACTATTTAAACTAATTATTATTACTCAGCATGTGGTAACGAAGCATGCTGTTAGACTAAAGAAACTGAAATATCTGTTTGGCTTCAATGACATTAACAGACTTTCAGTTGTTTGTCACAGATGTCTCATGTCTTGGTTTTTTTCTAATAGAGTCACCATTTGTGTGGGTGTTTGTGTGACACGCGCCTCCAGCCAGTGCCAGAGATGAACCTCCAGCCGTGTTTAGACAGGCTTGGCGGGGAGCCTAGCAGGGAGGCTAAAGGCTGCTTCTTGCTTTTTCAGGTGGAGCCACAGACAGACGCTGAGGTCAGCCAGAGCCGGCGGCTCCGGTGACCGCTGCTGCTTCCTGTCCCGCCGAAGCTTAACACGGTTGATACTGTAGCCCTTCACACCCTACTTTCTCGTTATTAAACTGTGCACTCACTTGCCACTTTATTAGGTACACCTTCCTAATGGCTGCTTTGGTTCAACAGGATGCTGGAAGCATTCCTCTGAGATTTTGGTCCACGTTGCCATGCATTTTGTCAGCTAAGACACTCACGGACTCGGTCCACACGTAAACGGCAGTTTGGATCACTGAAAATGGAGCTTTTGAAAAGCTCCTGCCAGGGTGTCTGCACAGCATTTGCATCTGTTTTTCTGCATCCCATGTATGGAGATGTCGTCCTGCATTTTGAGTGGTTCTATAGTGCCCAAAAATCAGCACTGAAGGACAGTTTTCTGAAGTCTGGCTCTCATCCAATGGCTGTGTAGGATGTAGAGGAGGCTGTCTCCCCAGGGGTTTCATTTGACGTCAATCAAGATGCGCACACGAGGGGTTGAGGGGCTCTGTCCTGCGCCCCATCGGTAAAAGTCAGGAGTCAAAGCAAAGTCAAATGTTATGCTAATTTTGATGGGATATGTGTTTCACAAAGAAAACGTGAAACTCTGCATAGCTGGATAAAAACGGTGGAGGTCTCAGAGTTTTTCTTTGCAGCACAAAGCGGTGCAGGACACGCAAGTCTGAAAGAAAAGAGGTGCCACTTCATATGGATGCATTTCAACTCAAAACCAAAATGATTTATAGATAATTCAATTCAATTCAATTCAATTCAATTTTATTTATATAGCGCCAAATCACAACAAACAGTCGCCTCAAGGCGCTTTGTATTGTGGGTAAAGACCCTACAATAACACAGAGAAAACCCAACAGTCAAAACGACCCCCTATGAGCAAGCACTTGGCGACGGTGGGAAGGAAAAACTCCCTTTTAACAGGAAGAAACCTCCAGCAGAACCAGGCTCAGGGAGGGGCAGTCATCTGCTGCGACCGGTTGGGGCTGAGTGGAGAGAGACAGGACAAAAGACATGCTGTGGAAGACAGCCAGAGATTAATAATAATGATTATGATTATGATTAAGTACAGAGTGATAAGGTAACAGCTGCTGAAATGACCAGCGTTCACCACAGATTAACAGACTGTGTGGTAATAAACCAGCAACGGTCATTTTTCCAAACTCCGTGGGCTTGTGTGCAGTTGTTTCAGTGATGGACAAAACAGAAACGCTCTTTTTGACTCTTTGTTCCCTCCTGACAGGTTTGAATTTGCATTATAGTGATTTGATTTTTTGCACTTTTCATTTAATATTTTAGTTTGTGCGGTTAGGAGGATGATGATTTAGGTCTATGGTTGTACTTTAGCATAAAGTCCTACGAGAAATATTTGCATAACCTAAATATTACTGAGTGGCGTATCAACATTTTATCTATATTCTGTATTTTTTGCTTGGCTGTCGGATTAACCGCTTATGAAGAGAAGACTGCAGAATTATGAATTATGATAGGAAGAGTGAGTACCCCAGTCCCCACACAAAATAATCTCTTCATCCCACTTTTGGTTTGTTGTAATCTGGTCAGAAAAGACACTTTCTGATTAGCCCTGAAACACCACTCTGCACACTCTAACTTGGCTGCCTGTAATGTGCCATACATCACATTGACTTCTGTCTCATCAAAATACCATTATTATTAAGAACTATAAATATGGCTCTATGTGTGCAGGGTTACCACAGTGAGTCAAAGCCCACTCCACCTCGCTTATCTCCTTTTGGCAGTCCAAACAAATGAGCACTCATAGCACCAACTATCACAACCGCATGCAGCATAAATTTAATTTAATGCTCTTCTTCAGCGTTAAATTCAGTGCAATTTGCAGTAAATTGCACGCTGCACAACCTTAGTAAGTCACATTTGTGTAATTCATGTCAAACCCCTACCTGCATTCATACCTTTGAGTCACAAAACTGACAATGTCCCTGTGCTAGTGACTCTGGCCCATTGTGTGTAAATGAGACACGTCGGCTTTGACAGAACAGAACGGGAACAGGCTGGTGCATGAGTTACACTGAAACCAGCCGGTCTTATCAGAGTTTTCAGGCACCGGTGTTTTGGGGATGTAAGATAGCATTTGATTTGTTCCTGCAAAGGTTGCTCACTTCCTCTTTATGCTAAATTTTTTTTTAAAAGAAACGAGCTTCCTCATTTTTTGGGTTGTGAGTCCAAGATCAAAGCTACCCTAGATTTTCAAAATGCCACAAGACCACATGGATCAGTTCAAGAATATGAAGAATCCCTCAGTCATCTACAGCTGCTCTGGCTCCAGTGATACTGCATAATGAAAAGTGTTTTGGGGCCCAGTGTGCATCACATTATGTACACAAAAGTTTGAGTAACACAGCCCAGCACTCTGCTCAGGTCTTTGAGCCCTTTCTCGATCTCACCCCCACATACACAAACGCAGCAGGGAGCTGAGACAATCCTCTCAGCCTGTGATGACACAAGCCTGCGGGTGGTCTTAGTGGTCAGCGACCTCTCTTCACTCAGAGAAACTGAAGCAGCTTCTGCCTTTGTCTCTACCAGCGTGTTCATTTCTTCAGCTGATGGTTAGAGCTGGAAGTATCCGGGCGGGATGAATGTGAAACCTTTTTTTTTAAACGGGCATTGACCAAAAGGGCTCTCGATGCATCTGGATGCACAATGAATAACCAGAGAACCACAACGTGCAGCATCATCTTATCAGGTCTCAGACTGTCCCACATCAGCACTTAAAAGAGTCAGTTTATCAAACCTGTCTCTGTTAAATGAGCAGCGCTGCGATTGTCCCGGCTGGGTAAAAATCTCAACGAGAGGGCAGCCAGATGCACTCAGTGCCATGATCTGAGGATTTTGACCTTGCGCTTTGAGTTTAACCTTTTAGGTTTTTTTTATTATTATGCTTTATTCTTAGTTTGTTCCTTATTCTTGGCATTTTGATTTTCATATCCTAGTCTTAGTTCCTATTTTGTTTTCCACCAGGTTGTTTTCTTATCTTGTCTCATTAGTTAGATTCATGTCTCCTGTTCCCCCCAGCTGTGTCCACTCTCCCCGAATAACCTTATGTGTGTATTTAAGCCCTCAGTTTTCCTCAGTTCTTAGCTGAATCCTCCCTTCGTGCTGTATGATCTCTTGCCCTGTGGTTTCCCTTTTGGTGCTGAGTTCTGTATTCCTGCCTTGCTTTTGTGATTCTTGAAGAATCTTCAGCATTAACGTTTGAGTCCCCTCTCTGCCTGCCACAGAGCCCTTCCCTGACACTCGGCTCTATGCTTTGACTGTTTGTACCAGCTGTTTGGAAAGTAAAACTTTCAGCATAAACTAATATTAATGAACAGCAATTTTTTAACATTAAAAGCAGGTTTGTGCATTTTATATATACCTACTGAGGAGTTTGCAGAGGTACTGAGAAGGACCTTTCCACCATATTTAGATATAACTGGACCTCCTTTTCTGGATGTCTTTTTAATGACCTGAAAACATGGCTTTTAAAAATGCTTTTTTTCATTGAGGGAAAAAAAGACCATGATAGACAGGACTAGAGATGAGTATATCACAGGGACAGCTCAGGTTGAGCAGTTAGAGAGGCGAGACTGAGATGGTTTGGACATGTGGCCTCCAGTAACACTGTGAGAAATCTTGGAGTCATTTTTGACCAGGATATGTCCTTCAATGCGCATATTAAACAAATATGTAGGACCGCTTTTTTGCATTTGCACAATATTTCTAAAATTAGAAACATCCTTTCTCAGACTGATGCTGAAAAGCTAATTCATGCATTTATTACTTCTAGGCTGGACTACTGTAATTCATTATTATCAGGCTGTCCTAAAGGCTCCCTGAAAAGCCTTCAGCTGATCCAAAATGCTGCAGCTAGAGTACTGACAGGGACTAGAAAGAGAGAGCAGATTTCTCCCATATTGGCTTCTCTTCATTGGCTCCCTGTTAAATCTAGAATAGAATTTAAAATCCTTCTCCTAACATACAAGGTCTTGAATAATCAGGCCCCATCTTATCTCAAAGACCTCATAGTACCATATCACCCCAATAGAGCACTTCGTTCTCAGACTGCTGGCTTACTTGTGGTTCCTAAGATACTTAAAAGTAGAATGGGAGGCAGAGCCTTCAGCTTTCAGGCCCCTCTTCTTTGGAACCAGCTCCCAGCTTGGATTCAGGAGACAGACACCCTCTCTATTTTCAAGATCAGGCTTAAAACTTTCCTTTATGATCAAGCTTATAGTTCGGGCTAGATCAGGTGACCCTGAACCACCCCTTAGTTATGCTGCTATAGGCCTAGGCTGCTGAGGGGGGTTCCCATAATGCACTGTTTCTTCTCATTCACCTTTATTTACTTGTTTATACTTCACTCTGTATTTAATCATTATTATTAATCTCTGCCTCTCTTCCACAGCATGTCTTTTGTCCTGTCTCTCTCCACTCAGCCCCAACCGGTCATGGCGCCTTGAGGCAACTGTTTGTTGTGATTTGGCGCTATATAAATAAAATTGAATTGAATGGAATGGAATGTGCAGAGGAGGGATAGTGGATATATTGGACAAAGGATGCTGAAGATGGAGCTGCCGGGCAGGAGGAGAAGAGGAAAGCCACAGAGAAGATTCATGGAAATAATGATGGAGAATTTGCAGAGGGATGGTGTGACAGAAGAGGATGCTGAGGATTCGTGAGGCAGATGATCTGTAACCCGTAAAAGGAGCAGCTGAAAGAAGACTTTCTAACCATATTTCAGCTGGCAAAGCGATCTTCAGCATCCTTTCCAACAACTTTTTGTTGGTTAGTGATTACAAGATATTTATACTCAGTGAAACAATCACAGGAGTAAGAGGACCGAAATGAAGGCCATACAGAGGCAGAATAAAAGTCCAAAAATCCAAAATCAAAATGGCAAACAAACCCAGAAGGACAGAGACAAAAAGCAGAGTCCATAAAACAGTCCAAAAGGGTCACACACAGAAATGAAGAAAAACATACAAGGAATGCTTGACTGGAAGAGATAAGATGATCTGACAACTGTGAGGCGCAGGAGGTTGGCTATGCGTACTGGGGAGGGTGATGAGCTTATCAGGGGTGGGAAATAAAGAAGTACAAATAATTTGTTACTGTACTTAAGTAGAGTTTTCAGGTATCTCTTCTGGAGTATTTATTTTTCTGACAACAAAGAGACAAAAACATAATTCATGCATAATTCATGCATCATTCATAGCGCTAAACTCGGGGGTCGCGGAACGCCGTTTTAAAGTTTTAAGAACGAGTAATAGTTTTAAGAATAGCCGGTGCGTCTCAGTCCTGGCATGTTGGATCATTTCAGTGTTTTTCCCATCTTTGTTGTTGGAGAGACCTTAAACAAAGATGGAAAAACAGACATTAGCCTCTCAATAATCATTTTTTTCTGTCATCTCCTGACCCTCTTCCAGCTATAAAGTATTTCCACCAGTTAACCCACTGGGATGGGAGCTTTTTCTCAGCCTATTTCCGCGCTCGTCCTGCTCCATGTCAAATCGCTGATGACTACGACCTCGACCTTGTAAATCTCCCGGTGAAGCACTGGCGAGCCTCTTGTCAGATGATAAACTGCACACGTGTAATGTCTGCTGGACTAAGTGGCAGTCTGCGAGCAGTGAAGCAAAGGCTGCTTGATGCTGAGGTAATGCTTGTCTGCACAGCTATTGTAGGGAAGGAACCATGACAGACAGCTGAGACTGCAAAGACGCGATAAGATGAAACCTGGGCTGCTTCATTTTTATTTATCCCCTGATAGGACTGTCATTTCATTTTATTGCTTGAACCTGAGCAGATCAGCAGGAGCAACGCTGCTCAAGAAACAGCTGTTCAAGTAAAACACAAAGAGCTTGTCCTGTCGGGTTCATGCTACAAGAACCATTTCAAGGTCTGTTAAGCAGGTAAGCTTTTGTTTAATTCCACAAAATGTGCAGATTTAAAACCTGTTAGGCAGCCGTACATTTGTAAATTAAAATGCAGACAATCACAGCAGCCAGCAGATGCTGGATCTCTGCTTTCCACAGAGCTGAAATATTTTTTAAACATCTGTTTTGGACTTTTTCATCTTTACTTTGACAGGACAATGAGGAGAAGACAAGAAAGCTTAAGAGAGAGAGAGAGAGATGTACATTAAATTTCCTGAGGACAGATTCAACCCCAGGCCTCTGCATTACCCTCGGGGCATGTGGGTGACCTGCTCAGTCCAGTGAGCTAAGCTAGTGGTCCAGTGATGGGAAAAACAACAGTAAGTCTGGGAGAAAGGAAAAAGCCAAACACAGCACAGAAAGGTTTTTGTTAAAAAGCACTTAAAGAGACGGCTACGCCACAAAAAAAAAAGAAAATCCAAAACCCTTCATTGCAGTTTTTTATTCTTTACAGAGCCCCCCGGTGGTGCCCCTGGGACCCCTGACTTGCTGCGAATTTAAGCTGCAGGAAGCTAATGTTTAGCATGCTTCCTTCGTGAACCTAGCTGCAACACTCAGAGCGCCTTCTCTGGCCTACTTTCCCACCAACAGGGTTCCGGAGCCGGTGCCTTTATCTGAACCGTTAGGCGGGTTTTCCACCGCGGAAGCACTCGGTGCTCGGAACCGCGAAAAACGGGTTCAACAATCCGAAACCCTTCATTGCAGTTTTTCATACTTTACAAATTCCCCCATTGGTGCCCCTGGGACCCCTGACTTGCAGCGTGTGTTAGCTGCAGGAAGGCTTTTAATGTTTAGCATGCTTCCTTCCCTGAACCTAGCTGCAACGCTCAGAGCGCCTCTCTGAGACGTTTCAGGTGTCTCACAGCAGAGCACAACCGTATGGAAGCTTGTTTCTGATCCATTAGTCAAAATTTTGGGTTACTATCTCAAAGATTTGACTAGGGTAGCTACTTTAGCTTCCGTACAGGGGTCTGCAGGCAGCCCAGGCGTGTGAGATGGAGGCCGATGTTCCCCCATTTCTCAGTGCTGTCATCCAAGTGGCTCACCTTGAGCAAGCCTCAGCATATGTTGCCATAACTACTGCTTAAACCTGTAGATTAAAGCATTTCAAAATGACTGAATTAGTGAGGGTGATGTTACTGTGTGTGGGTATGCTTCAATTTCTCAATTATCCTTCAATGTGATATTTGAGACTCATGTCAGTGCAAAGTGCAGCATTAAACACAACACAGTTTGTTCAATGAGCTTGTTAACATGTTGGCCTTTAATGAGAGCGCTGATAAATATAAAAGGGCAGCTGGTGCATTAATAAATACGTCTGTGAGTGCCTTCAGTGGGACGCAAGAGCACAGATTCAAACCTCGCCTGTTTGCAAACAAAGTGCAGGAGAATCAGCATCATCA
>JAMQGT020004191.1:0-16600 GCA_024447675.2 Pterophyllum scalare | reverse complement strand
CCCTGTCTGATGCTGATGGGAGAGAGAAATGTTCATTGTGAGTACTGAAGGGGCAGTTCAGTTGACAAAAAGTGGGATTCATGCCTCTTACTAAAACATACCATTTTATTTTTTGACTGCACAGTATTATGGGGTATCAAGGTTGCTATTGGTTGAAGTTATTTTCTTGTACAAACTGTTCTCCCTTTTCAGGACTGCTATAAATTCTCAGCTGATAACTGAACTTCAGTTTTGAGGGGCTGATGTTTAGATTTTATATTGCTGTAAGAAAAACAAAGCAAAAAACCCCCAAAACAAAAGTAAATAAAAACATTAAAAAAAAAAAAGGAAGGCAAAGACACTACTGATGGCTGGTTCTGTTGCTGCACTGTTTTTGAGATGGGTTTTTGATTCATGTCTCCTCCTTTAGATGGCCCTCTGGAATTTGTAAATATACCATGCTGGCACAGAGGGTGTGCACTTCGGAAGAATATGAGTACTACATTACAGGTTCATTTACCTCTGAGGGATGTCTCAATGGATACTCTATGTGCACAAATAAATGATACACAGCAAATTCCAGGAGAAGTGTGACGAGGACAGCAGATAAATATTCATGGATCCATCATTCTTCATTTGCAGGTTATATGATGTGGATAATTTTTCAGGTATTGTTCCTGAGACACAAATTTTCTTGGTAGAGAAAGAATACTGGTCATTCCCAAACTTCAGAACAATTACTTTGGTTTCATTAGCATAAACTGTGTGTTGAGATGAAGTGTTTTCTGAATGAAAGCATTTTAATGATGCCTCCGATGGAATTTTATTTACGCAGCCGTCAAAAACTCTCAGAGACTGAAGCGTTCCATGTACCCTCAGTAGTGACGGGCGGGGGGCCGCACCATTAAGTGTAATTACCCAGACATTCCGAGTACCTTATTTGTGTGTGCAAGTGACGAAAGCACAGTTTGAAACTGAATACTGTTCTCTTTCAAACGAACGCAGCCGAGTTACTGCTTGAAACCTTCTTATTTTTAATTTTTTTTCTTTATAGCAGCAAATTACATTAGGGGACAGCGCTCCACCTTGTTAGACTATGATGTTTGACAGACAGCCAGGTTGGGTTAACATCCCGTTAGACCTTAACCACAGATAGTCCTCAGCCAATTCACTAGACCCTGCACAAACCACAGTGGGGTTCTGTTATTTTGCAAATCCTTAGCGTAGCGGACCCCGCTCCTTGTTATTCCCTGCTGCAGCCACCTCAAGTCGAGGTGTCAGATACTAGAAGATAATAACTTCTCAAACTCTTGAGGACCCACAAATGTAAAATAGCACAGAGATCACTGCTCTAAAATAAGAACTAATCTATGGAGGATAGGCTAACCAGCTCTAAATTAACAAGTAATTTGAACAGCTAAAAGGCAAACAGATCAAGATTAATCATCCCTGCCTGCCAGAGCTGCTTTCCAGGAGAAAAGCTGTGTATCTTAATAGAGCACGGATGGCCGTTGGCGTGGCAAGAGAATATACTCTGGTTTTTTTTCAGATTTACAGTCTTAATATAGGGTTACCCATGTTTTATTAAAGATGCATTATTATTATTTTAAAATATCCATCATCCATCTCCATCAAATTTCTTCACCTACCCGACGGACAGATAAGCAGCCAGCTTATCCGAGGGAACGCCTAGGTATTCAGGATATGTCCTGGAGGGGTCTCTTCAGGAAGACGTCTAACAACTCACCCAGGAGGCACCAGGATGCATCCTAGCTAGATGCCCAGCACTACAACTGGCTTTTTGATGGGGGAGGAGCGGCTCTATTCTGAGCCCCTCACTGAATCAACTCGTCCCTGACCTGGAGTGGTCACTACCCAGTGATTATTAACTTGCCATGACATCACATCTTGGCTGTGGTCTCCAGTGGGGAGTGGAGGTGACTACCTATGAAGCCAACGGACGACATCACTTGCGAAAGAAGATCAAGATTCTGAGGCCACAAAGCAGAGCCTCTGTGACTTTGCTACGCCACAAATTCCTTCCATAAAAATTATGAACAGAATGATGACATTTATTTGGATTTTTTTTAAAATTCAAGGACATTTAACTTCAAAGTCTCACATATCCCAGCCATTTCAAAGTTTCTGAGTGAACTACTGCAGAGGAATGTGTCAGCACAATGCAGCACATTCATTTATCTAGTTTCCTGCCGCTGCTACAAAGCTGAATGTGACATTCACAGCACAACAGGACGTGTAGGATCCATCACACATCACTACAATTGCATGTTCAACAGTGTCACAGTTATGAATGGGCAATTCAGCGGACAGAGTGGTTGTGAGGTGACTTCTGCACAGCGCCGTAATCATTCATGTTCACAGTTGAGGGACTGTGACTAGTGTAGTCTTTCCTAAACAAGAGCCGTCGGTACTCAGAGAGTCACCCATCCACGCTGGAATATTAATGTTAATATTTCATACTGGCTGTGCTATCATTGTTTTTATGCACCTTCTCGTCACAACATTTAAATTATTCTTCATCACGGAATATTTAATATGAAAACTGCTCAAATTGCCTACATGAGAAAAATACGAAGGCACGCACTTCTGCTGGATGTGCAGGCAGTATTTGATTGTACATGAAAAATGCATTAATTTATTTTTTTAGGTCGTGTTCAGAGCAAAATTCACATGATTTAATGTAATTACATTCAAAAAGAACAGTGGTTTAACTTCACGTCACTGTGTTGCCTTTGTTTGAACGTTTTTACATCAGCCAGATAGCAATTCAGTCAACTCATTTGCTGCTGATATCGCATTTAATCGTTTTTACCTACTGAAGCCAGAAGATCGAATAACAACCTGCGAGCCAGCTCACGTACACCTTCTAGCTGCCAATTAAAATGCCTTTTGACGAACACAACACATCTCATTAGTATTCACAGTCAACAAGAGCATGACCTTGCCATTTTGCTGTGCAACACCTCCCGACAGAGAAGAGCTAAAAGTACTACATGGCCATTAGTGTCTACTCCGTCATGATGATATTTTCACGCCTTAAACACAACCACCAAACAAATTACAACTTAACATAACTTGGTAATCCGCATTTACAAGATTTTGCATTACCCAGGAGCGTGTTTAAGAGTGTAATTTGTTGGTGGTTAGTGTTAACAAGTGACCTTTCATCATGACAGGAGTAGACACTAATGGCCATGTCATCTTTGGCTTCTTCTCTGTGGGAGGTGTTGCACAGCAAATGGGCAAGGTCATGCCATGTTTGCAGCTCTGCTCTTCCAGACATTCACACTTGCAGCTGTGAATACTAATGAGATGTGTTGTGTTGGTCAAAAGGCATTTTAATTGGCAGCCAAAGTGTGCGTGCGCTCACTCGCAGGTTGGCTCTCAGATCTCTGGCTTCAGTAGGTAAAAACGAACTAATGCGATATCAGCAGCAAATGAGTTCAACTGAGTACCGACACTCTGTACACTACACTGACTCATGTAAAAACGTTCAAACCAAGACAGTGACAAAAAGAACAAAGCGAGGCAACACATGACATGAAGTTAAACCACTGTTCATTATTTTGAATGTAATTACATTAAATCATGTGAACACTGTGAACACAACACTGAAAAAAATAAATTAATCATTTTTCATGTACAATCAAATCTGCCTGCACATCCAGCAGATGCAGTACCTTCAATATTACATGTAGCAATTTGAGCAGTTTTCATATTAAATATTCCATGTGATGAAAAATAATTTTTGAAATGTTTGTAAAGTTTAGAGGTGCATAAAAAACAATGATAGCACAGCCAGTATGAAATATTGACGTTAATATTCCAGCATTGGAGTGGTGATTCTCTACTGAGTACCAACAGCTATTGTTTAGGAAAGACTACAGCTAGTCACAAGTGCCTCAACTCTGAACATGAATGATTACGGCGCTGTGCAGAAGTCACCCCCTGCACAAGCAATGACCAGTTCATCGACTCTAACGCCAAGCTTCTGCTCTGTCCGCTAAAATGCCCAATTTATAACTGTGACACTGTTGACGTCAAAGTGTAGTGATGTGTAATCGGTGTACACATATATTGTGCTGTGAATGTCACATTCAGCTCTGTAGCAGCGGCAGACTCATAAAATGAATGTGCTGCATTCTGTGCACATTCACATCTGTGCAGTAATTTCACTTAAAACTTGAAATGCATTCTAGGGATATGTGAGACTTTGAAGTTAAATGTCATTGAATTTTAAAAAAAAAATCCAAATAAATGTCATCGATTCTGTTCATAATTTTTATGGAAGGAATTTCTAGGCATAGCAAAGTGGCAGAAGGCTTCTGCCTTTGTGGCCTCAGAATCTCATCTCTGCTTTTCGCAGATGATGTGGTCCCGTTGGCTTCATCAGGTAGTGGCCTCCAGCTCCCACTGGAGCAGTTCACAGCCGAGTGTGATGTGGTGGGAATGAGAATTAGCACCTCCAAATCTGAGGCCATGGTCATCAGCTGGAAAAGGGTGGAGTGACCACTCCAGGTCAGGGACAAGTTGGTGCCCTCAGTGAGGGGCTCAGAATAGAGCCGCTACTCCCCCACATCAAAAGCCAGTTGTGGTGGTTCGGGCATCTGACTAGGATGCATCCTGGGTGCCTCCTGGGTGAGTTGTTCTAGACATGTCTTCCTGGGAGGAGACCCCGGGGTAGACCCAGGACATGCTGGCCTGGGAACGCCTCGGCGTTCCCTCGGATAAGCTGGCTGCTTAGTCTGCTGCCCCGGTCAAGGATAAGTGGAAGAAAATTGATGGAGGAATGGATGGATGGATATTTTAAAATAATAATAATGCATCTTTAATAAAACATGAGGTTAACCCTATATTAAGACTGTAAATACTGAAAAAAAACCAACTATCTCTCTTAGCACCAACCGTGCAAAGGGTATCATTGCTGTATTAATTACACACAACTTTCTCCTGGAACAACTGTGGCAAACTTCCTAAAGCAGGGATGATTAATATTTGATCTGTTTGCCTTTTCACTGTTGCAAATTACTTGTTAATTTAGAGCTGGTTAGCCTATCCTCCATAAGATATTCTTATTTTAGAGCAGTGATCTCTGTGCTATTTTACATTTCTGGTCCCTGGACAGGTTTGAGAAGTTATTATCTTCTAGTATCTGACACCTCGACTTGAAGTGGCAGCTCAGCAGGGAAGTGACAAAGAGGGGGATACAAAGACAGGGTCAGCACTAAGGATTTGCAAAGTAACAGAACCCCACTGTCAAGGATTTGTCAGGGTCTCTGTCATCAATTGGCTGAAGAGGAGCCTTTCTGTCTGGTTGAGGTCTAACGGGATGTTGACCCGACCCTGGTCCTGTCTGTCAAACATCATCAGTCTTGACAAAAGGAGGGAAAGAATGGTGAGCGCTGTCCCCCTGAATGTAATTTGCTCCTATAAAAAAAAAAAAAAATTCAAAAATGAGAAAGATTTTGAGAGCAGACATTCGGGAACCAATTGCATTTTGAAAGAACATATTCGGTTCAAACTGTGCTTTCGTCACTTGCACACACAAATGAGTATCGGAATAGCAAATAACTGCTGGGTAATTACACTTAATGGTGCAGGCCCCCACCAATTAGCTACTGAGGGTTAAATGGAACACTTCAGTCTCTGGAGGGTTTTAGACAGCTGCGTAAATGAAGTTCATCGGAGGCATCATTAGAAAATGCTTTCATTCAGGAAAAGCTGAAGTGGCGTGACTCATGTCAACACACAGTTTCTGCTAATGAAACCAAGTTAATTGCTGTGAAGTTTGGGAATGACCAGTATGGTGTTTCTTTTTTCTCTACCAAGAAGTTTGTACCTGTGCGGAACAATACCTGAAAAACCCTGCCACATCATATAACTGCAAATGAAGAATGATGGATCCATGAATATTTATCTGCTGTCCTCGTCACACTTCTCCTGGAATTTGTTGTGTATCATTTATTTTGTGCACATACATATCCATTGAGAGCATCCCTGTTTTACAGAGGTGAATGAACCTCTAATGTGGTACTTCATATTCTTCCGAAGTGCACCACCTCTGTGCCAGCATGGCATCAGCTAGTCGATCAATCATGTGTGTAAACCATCCCAGAGAGGGCCAATGTCAATAAAGGAGGAGGAGCATGAAATCAAAAACCCATCTCAAAAACAGTGCAGCAACAGAAAACCAGCCGTCGGTCATGCTCTTTGCCTTCCTTTTTTTTTTTTTAATGTTTTTATTTACTTTTGTTTTGGGGTTTTTTGCTTTGTTTTTCTTACAGCAATATAAAATCTAAACATCAGCCCCTCAAAACTGAAGATTTGGGTTCTCAGCTGAGAATTTATAGCAGTCCTGAAAAGGGAGAACAGTTTGTACAGAAAATAACTTCAACCAATAGCAACCTTGATACCCCATAATACTGTGCAGTCAAAAAATAAAATGGTATGTTTTAGTAAGAGGCATGAATCCCACTTTTTGTCAACTGAACTGCCCCTTGAGTACTCACAATCAACATTTCTCTCTCCATCAGCATTAAGGACAGACAGCTGGTTTTAGCAAACCTATCATTGTGTTAAAATAACGGGAGCGAAGGTTGAGATGGAAAATGTTCCCATTTTTATGTGTTACTGATAAATTTGGAACAAGTGCCGAACAGCAGAGTTAGACATGTCAATGTATAGCTTGTTATAACACCATATTCTGGAATTTGCATTTAATTATCTCCAAAATCAGACCTTATCTGAAATTTCTAAATGAATTGTACTGTTTCAGTCACTTCTGCATTATAAAGGTGGATATCAGCACTTTCAGAAAAATCAATTCAAGCTGCGTTTCAAAGCTGTGATTGTAACTTTATTAATAATCATAATAACAGCTTTATTGGTGTGGCATTTTTTAAAACACAGTTACAAAGTTCTTCACATTTTGAATAAAAGCCACACATCAAAGAGAAATATATATGTTCCAGAATACAGACACAAAATGAGCATACAGTCTTCCATTCATTCCAACATCCAACACTTCCATACATACATTCCTGTCCCTTTTCCCATCCGTCCATCCATCAATCCATCCATCCATCCATCCGTCCATCCATCCATCCATCCATCCATTCCATCCATCCATCCGTCCATCCATCAATCCATCCATCCGTCCATCCATCCATCCATCCATCCATCCGTCCGTCCGTCCGTCCGTCCGTCCGTCCGTCCGTCCGTCCATCCATCCATCCATCCATCCATCCAAAATAATAATAATAATAGTTGTTGTGTATTTATTTATTAATTTAGTCATTTAGAGGTGGACATGCTGGTGTGCTTGAGCTTCATGGCACAAATTGATGGCCGGACATTCTCCTTCGGGATTTTCTGGTACGGAGCGGAATTCATGCTTCCATCAATTATGGCAAGTCGTCCAAGTCCTGAAGCAGCAAAGCGGTTGCAGACATTCACGCTACCATCACCATTTTTGACTTTTGTATGAAATGCTGTGGTAGTTTTTCACGCCGGATGTAACGGGACACAAAGCTCACAAAAAGTTTAACTTCTGTCTCGTCATTCCACAGAATATTTTCCCGAAAGTCAAGATGTATTTTGGCAAATGTGAGATGAGCCTTTGTGTTCTTTTTGGCCAGCAGTAGTCTTCTCCTTGGAACTCTGCCATGGATGCCATTTTTGCCCAGTCTCTTTCTTACTGTTGAACTCTAAGGTTAACTTAAGCAAGTGAGGCCTGAAGATCTTTAGATATTGTTCTGGATGTGAGCTCCTGGATGAGTCACTGATAAGCTCTTGGAGTAATGTGGGTTGGCTTTGGTTGGATAACAGCTCTCGCTGTGGTACACTGGAGTCCCAAAGCCTTTGAAATGGCTTTATAACCTTTTCCAGACTGATAGATGTCAGTGACTTGTTTCTCATCACTTTCTTTAGGCTGTGGCACGTGTTGCTTTGTGGGATCTTTTAGTGTACTTTACTTTGTCAATAATCAGACCTGGGTGTGGCTATGGTTGCTCACTTATAACAAGTTTTGAGATGCTCGTTAGTGGCCCCAGTTCAACTGAAAGCTGCTTTATGGGCTCTGCTGGTTTTTCCTTACAAAGGAAGGACTCAACTTCAGCTTTTTTATGCGGAGCTTATAAAAGCACAGTGAGAGTTTGGGAACGCCCTAACGGGCACACACTTTTTTCCACTTAACAGCTTTATTAAAAAGTATAAGGATATGTAAGTTACTAAGTTACACCAGTGTGTTCTGTTAAAGTAGCAGTACAAAAAAAGGTTTACCTTTATTGTAGGTTATGGTGTTCTTGGTTTGATAAAACTATTTGAGAGAAGTGTTTAATATTGAAGACTTTGTAATAGTTTTCAAGACTGCAGTCAGCGGTGTTGTTGCATTGTACTAAATCACAGTGAGAGGTGTTTGTGATATAGATGGCTCATTTTTTATTTTTGCTGATTGGGGTTCAGAGAAGAGTGGCGCTCCTGATTTATTAGACTGTTTCATTCAGTCGCTGCCTTTCAATCAGTCACTTGCAGCTTCAAAGTTGATGGTCGTTTTGGTGATTACTATTCATCACATCTACTCTATCATGTTTGCTTGTGTTACACACAAAAACTAACACACACACACACTTACGCAAATAAGCTGCATTCTGCAGTTTTAACCCAGTCTATTATTCGTAAATGCCTTGTAGCCCTCTGTTGGTTCTTGGTGAGATGGGGATGCAGAAAGATAGTAGTGGAGGGAGAAACTGTTGACCACATACAGTAATTAGGAATGTGACTTTGCATTGTTCACACACCAGACCCGCATACATGCAAGGCATAAAGACCCGGCCAGATGCTCTCTGCTTTTAAGTCATTATGCAGAACACTACCCTTGGATTTTTCTTCTTGTTGCATGGTTCTGCAGGCTCTAGATTTCCGTGGCTTTACCAAATTAGAGCTGCGAACAACTGTTCCACAGAAAGAATGATAGATGATGTGGAAATGAAGGAAAATGTCCCTCCAGAAGGATGCACCTAATGCCAAAGCTGACCTTCACATAGAGATACTAAACAGTAATACTTTAGCTGTCAGGGCTGTGTTTGTGTATATTTCTGTGTGCGCACTGTGACCAAACATGGTGCACACAAATAAAACAGCTAAAAAAATAACAAAAACAGGGTGGTTCATTAAAAAAAAAAAATTAAAGCCCGTCTTGTCTGGCAGCTTTATCAGAATTATGATCTGAATTCACTGTTGTGCCAAACATATTTGCTTTTCCAAGATGAGCGCTATAAATTCTCCATAGACTCCTCTTATTAGTCTTTTCTTTTTTTTTGTTTATTTATCCACCTGTGTTGTTGTTCACATATGTGTATGTGTATTATGGCAATGCCAGAGGTGAAAAAGCAAGAAAGAAAAAAGAAAAAGGGATAAGTAGAAGAACACAGCGGTTCAACAACTGCTGCACCTGTAAGAAAGAAAGAAAAAGAAATGAATACCAAAAACAAAGCATTAAAAAAGAACTTATACATAAACATGGCTACACATTTGATTATTACATTAGATGAATTGATTTATTTTTTTATTTTTTTTCAAACGAGTCAGTTTATTCACTGCTTATTTACTAATGCGCGGGGTGCAGATGCAATTTCAACTTACACCGCTTCGTGTTCCTAAAAGCAGCCGTGGAACATGTGTGGTTGCACATGCAAAATGACAACATGTCAGAGTAGACCGACTTGATCCAAAATGCTAAGATATCATGCAGAGATGTGTAGTGACAGTGTCATAGCTGTGTATGTCATCAGAGGGAAAACTGAGCAAAGACTTTTATAGGTTCATGTTGAACTACACTAATGGGAAGCATTCACTGACAACTCAGGGGTGAACTCGATGCTCATGAAAAATCTAATCACAGCTCATTATCATTCTGTAGATGTAAAAGTAATTGCTAAATTGATGCCTTTGGTATAAAATAAATTAGACCCTTCGGTACGCAGTCAAATATCTCTACTTCAGTGATATTTTAATAGTTGTGTATCATGATTAACAAATCATAAGTCATCAGTCCTCTGTGTCCTCTCTTAGGTGTTCACCAGATATGGGAAGTGCTATATGTTCAACGCTGCAGAGGAGGGGAAGACACTGCGCACCACCATGAAGGGAGGGACTGGAAATGGCCTGGAGATCATGCTGGACATCCAGCAAGATGAGTACCTGCCTGTATGGGGTGACACAGGTAGGCCTGGAAACATGGCTCAATATCATGTTCAAAAATATGTTCATTACTGACTGATTTCCCTTTAAGTATCAGATTAAAAACTCTGAAACCTACTTTTCTTATTCACACAAACACTGTCTTGTTCTAAGATTCAATCTTAGAATGTAATATTACATAAATACATTTTACACAACTTACAAAACATTTTTCTGTTCACACTTATTTCAGTGGATTCTCGAAGTCCTGTTCTCTTTCTTTCTTTCTTTCTTTCTTTCTTTCTTTCTTTCTTTCTTTCTTTCTTTCTTTCTTTCTTTCTTTCTTTCTTTCTGTCTTTCATTAAAGTGTGAAGGGAATATTTGTAACTGATTTCATGCTAAGTGAATGTCTGATGGTAAAAATCCCCAATTGTACCCCAAACTGAGCCTTTGGACTGATGGTATTTTTTTTATTCCATTATTTGATTAATATGGAAGGGATTTGGTTTCTTCCTGTTGAGATCACTTTTGGGACAGCTTCACAGCCAGAAATTCCAAAACAAATAAAGCTGCAGAAAACCAATTGTGAGGATTTTCGGATGCATGAGATGACACTCACCAGCTTTTGTTTTTTCTTTAATTAATATAAACAACTACAAATCTCTTTGTGAATAAATGTAAATGAGGTTAAAAAAAATGGTGCTATTACCATTCCTGTCTTTTTAATAAGTGCTGCATTGTACCGAAGCTCAGTACTCAGGGGTTTGTATGAATAAAAGACTTACTTGTAGAGCTTTGGCACCTTTTCTAGTCCACATCAAGCACTTCTTGTTACACAAACATTGTGGACTAAAAGCACATTGTGCTGTTGTATTCACTCTGAATAAGGCTCCAAATAAATTGCTCAAGATATTCTCAGTTGCTGCATCTCCACTTGTGCCTAGCTGTGGGGATATTTTTCCTTTGAGAATGTGAACTTCTTACAGATCATAATATATGTTTGAAATCTTTTCAGAAGCACTAAAACAGGAGAGTTTAAAGGAGGCTTGTTTTCAGAGTGGTACTTCATTGGAGCACATTGAATGGCCAGCTCATATCTAAAATAAGGGAAAGGGCAGACAGCAGCTCCCTTCGGCTAGCCAAACAATGCATAGCTGAGCAGATGAGTATTGTTTTTGGATACATAGTAGGTTTTGCAGGATTGCATCCCGATCTTCTTTTGGCTTTATTTCAGTTTGAACATGCTGTACTTTTGCCACCACCCTGACAGCATGTGGAACTCCTTCTCCCAGCAGTTTCCTGTTTTCAGTGCCCTTGTTTATCCCCTTGTGGTTTAATTAGCCTGGATGCACTGAGTCAGCCTCAGCATGGAGCATGCTGCCTCCTCAGCTGAGCCAGGTCTCTGTGCTGTGCAGACATGATGGCAACACACTGCACAGGCCCTCATTCCCCATCTCCTCACACCAGTTATCTTTTCGCCATCCATTCAAGACACCTTCATCCCTCCCGTGGCTTTCCCCACTGTCCATCATCCAGAAGTACAGCAGTTGGTCTCTGGGGTTCTATTAGTACACTGCAGTATCCAGGATGCTGCAGGGCAACCGTGATACTCCTCACTTTATCATGACAGACGAATATTGTAAGAAATGTGTTTTATTCTGTGAAAAATGAACAAGACAGATATAATTTTAAGAGGTGGGAGAAAACAGATGGCTTGTTGCCTGGAAACACACTTTCTTCTCGCCATATTACTGACCAAACTGCTCAGTGGAGGAAATCATAAATGGATTGGATGTGTCTGTTGATTTTTTTTTCTATCCATACAGTTTTTCTGAAGATATTTAGGATTCTGAGCTTTTAACCAAAAAACAAATCTCTCTCTCTCTCTCTCTCTCTCTCTCTATATATATATATATATATATATATATATATATATATATATATATATATATATACATACACACACACACACACACACACACACATATTATTGTGTGGCAGTTGACTCTCTGCCAGACAAATACATTGTATTATAGAGCAATACTGCATGTGGTTTAGTGAGAAAGGAAGAGGATCTAAAATTGATCCTTGAGGGATGCCACACAAGCAGCGGAGGCACAGCATCATTAAGTATAGAATGAATTATGCTGAATAATACTTTTGGTCTGTGAAAATTGTTATTAATTAATTCACCAAAACATTTGTATTGGCTGTTTTAAGACGGTGCTGGTACTGCATTAAACATCTGAAAATGTCAAACCTCAAATTCATCCTTTTTTCCATTTGGACCCAGTGTGCAGGCTTTATGCACTCAGCAGCCTGTCCATTCAATAGCAGAACAGTGATTTTAGTATAATGAAAAGCCATGAGACACATTACAGGCTGTGCAAACTATGATGACAGTGAAGTCTAGTCCTTTCTTATGTCAGATATCTTTTTCTCTTGATCATGCACATCACAAAAGTGTTTTGTTTTGTTTTTTAAAGTTAAAGACAGCTCTTGTCTACAAAAACTAGACTGTCTAAACAGTCAGCTGCATTCTGCCCTGGTTGAAGTTATGCAGACTGTAAGAGATGTGTGAGCAATCACAGTGATTGAATTCTTCTTCATCAGCTCTTTGTAAATGGGGAAAAGGCATTTTATATCAAGTTTCTACTGTTTCCTTTTATGCCACTTTGCTTTCTATCTTTGTTTTATCTCCCTTTCATTCTCTTTAGCAGCTCTCCTCGCATCCTCTATTTTTTTTTTATAAAACAAAGCCAGAGTATTGTATTTTACAAGGACTTCATTGATAAATACTAGTCAGAGCCTTCAGCAGTCAGAGGCTTCTAGCACCTTGTGTTGTCTATTTTCCATCTGTGTGTCATCCATCATATCAGCTATTAGCCTACATTTTATGTGGCAAACAGGAAAGTACACCCCAACAAGCCTTGGAGCCCACTGGTAAAATCGTTCTTTGTCTGTCTGCTGTTATAAAATCAAAGTGATGGTGAGAAAAGGAGCACAGAAATGTTTTTTTTTTCAACAGGGTAAGCCAAGTCCTTGATCTTATACAGAGTGTGTGTGTATATATATATATATATATATATATATATATATATATATATATATAAATTAGTGTATTGGACTGAACTGAAGTGTGTGCAATCTGTGTACAGTCTTCTGCCTTCTGCGTGTGTGGTTGGCTTGACTGTCTTGGCTATTTAGAGTGGGTCTTTGAATGCACCATACAGTTTCTTGTTTGCTGAGAGAAGATGAGAGCAAAGGATCACAGTTTAATTCTTAATCATTCTCATACCCATCATGTTTAGTTCCACACTTCTGCTGGGATTGTGGGTAAAACAAACAAACAAACAAACAAAAAAACCTTTTTATAGGAATATTAACTGCATGCTGGGTGGCTCGATCTCATTTGCTCATTTGCTGCTGTTTGTGTTAATTTTCAGTCTGGTTTCAATCTGTTATTTGTCTTTACATCCCACATGCTAAACTGAGTGTACTCAACAGCAGAAGTATTGTAATGATAATAATTTGTGTATATTTAACAAAAACAGCATTTTAGCTCAGTATGATGTGACTGTTGCTCCGTTAGTTGTCATTTCTGAATTGAACTGAGATCACATTTTTGCTTTTGAAAACAAAAAATGTCAGCCATAAGGCTGAATATGATATCTGATCTAATTAATTATGTTAAACACTGCAGAGAGAGTACTGAGTGAATGATTAAACAGAAGAACATAAATATAGATTAACTTTTCAGGAAATATGGAGAGATGAACTTTTCCATGACAACTGGGAAATTCATGGTCTGTTAAAGATAATATGGTATGATCAAACACTCCAGAGCTACTAAACGGACCTCATGGTGAGAGTTTGAAAGGTCAAGACTGTGTGTGCATTAGAGCAATTGATTTTACTTCAACGGAAATCGGATTTAAATATATGAAAAGGATGAACTGCACAGTGGCATGCAAATGCACATATGCTATAGAAATCAACAGTATCTTTCTTCAGCTGTACCTCGGCTCAGTAATTTCTGACACTAAATGCTGCACACATTCTCATACTGACAGTGGGCTATGCTCACAAGTCTGTGCTTGAAGTCTTCCTGTGTTGTCCATATTTTCTCTTTTCTTTTTAAACCCTAGAGATGGCTGTGCTGCAAAAGCCCAGTAGATCAGTAGTTAAAACTGCTAAATCACACATGTAGAGTGAGTGAGACCGGACACAAGCATGCAGATGACTAGGTTAACATGTTCACCATTGTAGTACTTTAGCATGTTATGGATTAACATCTGCTAATTAACAGTAAACATGTATTTGATCAGAAATAAAAGTTTTAGAAAAATTTTAATATTGACCTGATGCTAGATTAGAAATGAAGGGGGTCTGCACTAAAACTTTAACTTTATTATGGTGGCAGAAAAAAAGAGCTCATCAGACTTTTTTTTTCTTCATCTGAGGATCATACATTTTTTATTAGGCCAAGAGGAAGACAAAAAGACAAGATGATAATAAAAAAAAAGCAAAGCAGATAAATATGAAATGTATCCAGTCAGCAAGTGTGATATATTAGTAATCATACAGCCTTTGAGGATATGTTATATTCACTTTCACTTGTTATATTTTCACTTTCTTATGAAATTTTTCTTCAGCTTGTCAACTGCCAAGTCATTTTTGTTGTGCCACATTACGCACACAATACAGACCTTTCATGAAGCCTGACATGCCCAGCCCTGAACAGTGAGGAGGGCGATGAGCTGTGGTGTGACTTATCTTTTACACACCGTCCGTGCACCTACAGACTTCCACACGCAGCTCAGTCAGTTGTCTTCTCTCCCACTCATGTTTACCCACAGCGAGCTGAAATCCTGAAGGTGAATGGAGGTGAAATCAGAACACCACCTGCATTTAATCTCAGTCAAACAAAGCAAACAGGATTCAGGTTATGATTGTAGCTGCTGATAGCATCCTAATTTAGTGCACCCCTCCTGCTGCGTTGAGAGCAATTTAAGTCGAATGAGTGTGACTATAGTGATGAAATAGATGGTAACTGCAGATCTGTGATTCTGCTGAAGCTATGGTCAGATGTAGCAAACATCATTATCCATGATCCTCTTGATCATCTTTTGATAAGGAAAGCTGAACTGATAACTGCACAACAAGCACAGCCATTCCCATTTGCTCTGATCTCTTATTCGCACACAAACACACACGCACACACTTTCTCAAGAGATTCAGTGTGCGAATGCAAATAACACATTTTCACTCACAGCAAGAGATCATTGTTTTATGTGCTGCTTCTTGTTCTGTGTAAATTGATGTCTTGTTATGAGAGATACAAGGTCTCAAACACTCTGATTTTAGTGTTTTACAACTAAGATTTATTTACGGGATGGTTAGTTTATTCGGTGTTCATCATGTATCATCATTTATTGCCCCTTGTGCAGTTGCTCTTGTGCCGTGCATTTGTTTGCTGTGTAATGCGGGACAACTACGTGTGAATAAAAGCAAATATACTGTCACATTCCAAGTAAATGTACCAAACATTAGACAATTTCAGCTTGTCATCTGTGTGAATTTGCTTTTTTTTTTTTTTTTTGTGCACTGCATAGTAAGTTAGATATCTTTTTTGGAGTGAAAACACAAAATACACACACATGCATGCACAAAACACAAGTATGATGATTAGCTTTATCCACATTTTATTGAACAGTTGATTAACTGATCATGAAAATAATCTTTAAATTCAGATAGTGCTGGTAACACAGACCTGAGATAGCCTACAGTAAACTTCAGATCTACTCCTAGCAGGCTAAATATAATATGACCTGGCACAGCTCAGAATCAAGCCATGGCTATTGGGAGCCAGGATGGCCTGGTCTGTGTGTCCCTGCCTTCACTAAATAATTGACCCGGTTAAGCTGAATCAACTGAGTCAGTGTTTCCAGTGAGTCGGTCAGTTCTGGGTGCATGGTGTTTTCAGTAAGGCAGCTACTCCGCTATTCAGTCTCACTCACTCGCCTTTTGTGCTTAGCAGCAGCAGCAAGTCAGAGGGCAGTGTGATCCGAGTTAATGGAGACCTCGGATTTGGGATAAATGATTCAGTAGGAAGATTCGACTCATTAGCCCGGCTGATTCAGGAACTGGCCAACACTACTGTCAAGCATCAGAAGCATCATACCTGGGCTAAAGAGAAAAAGAAATGGACTCTTACTCGGTGGTCCAATGTCCTCTTTTCAGATTAAAGTCAATTTTGCATTTCATTTAGCAATAAAAGCCATGGTCTGGAGGAAGAATGGAGAGGCACAGAATCCAAGGTGACTGAAGTCCAGTGTGAAGTTTCCTCAGTCCGTGATGATTTGTGGTGCCATACTATTTGCAGGTGTTGGTGGTGGTTGGTCTACTATGTTTCATCAAG
>JAMQGT020004190.1:0-10415 GCA_024447675.2 Pterophyllum scalare | reverse complement strand
TATGTTATGTTAACATTTACTTGGTTCAGTTACGTATTGCTGACTCCTGAACAGGGTTATAACTGGGATCTGACAGATGCTCACCTGTCACTGGCTCTTACATTTAGGGTAGTTTGGTCAGAGATGGGAGTGTTTAAGATGTGACTTCACCCTTGATAACTGGTGACAAACACATGCCTGAAAATACCTGCTCTTTAATAAACTTTTTTTTTTAAAATAAACTTAACAAGGGTTAACAATACACCTGGTATTTCAGTTCAATTCAGTTTTATTTATATAGCTCCAAATTAAAACAATGGTCACCTCAATGCACTTTATTTTGTAGGGTAAAACCCTACAATAATACAAAATAATATATTTAGTATAATGTTTTGTTTTGCATGGTGGCATGTTGGTTACCACTAGGCATGTGCGCAATTACTCGACTAGATGACTAATTCTCGCTATTGTTACTAGTCGGTACTAGGTGTACTTGTCAGTTAGCCTAATTAGTAAGGTTCTAATTAATGCAGTGTTTGTTCTCAAATGTTATGCAGCCATCTGCCATCAGATGGAGCTGCAGTTCTAACATCATCATAGAAAAATACCATAACATAACCTGAAGCGCACCTCCAGAGAAACACCCTTCCTTCCCTTAATTTTTGGCTACTTCCTCCAAAATTGTACAAAGAAGCAAAAAAAACTAGAGGGACAAATGTGTTTACACCATAAAAAAATATTTTTAGAAGATTGAATATCAAGTACAGATGTAACTGCTAAAGAGTGTAAAAGGCCAATGTAGATGTGCCTGCCTTCTTTCTAATGTCCAACAGGCGTGACTCCACTGGATTCAAAAAAAGAAGTATATCGGAAAATGTGCCATGGATCCCTTAATCTATGACCTCAGTAAACATTTCTAATGAGACTGTCACTTTTTTAAAATAAAAAATATGTTCATTTTGTAAGTTATTGAAAAATTGCTAGTACATAAGTGTGGAATTTGAGTGAGGGGTTGATCTGACTAAGAAAATGAGGGACACTGCAGCAAAATCTGACTATGAGAGTGGTCAGTCCCCACAGACATATGTCATCCAGTGGAAGTAATTTGCATGGTTTATTTCTTGTGTGGTTTTAATAGATAGGATCTGAATATTTCCTATTTCGTGTGCTTTTTATTTTAGTGGACAGTGAGGAGAGACAGCGAAGTGGGGAGAGAGATATAGGGGAACACATGTAGGAAAGGGCATCAGGTCAGATGCAAACCGGGCTGCCCGCACCACAGGCAAGTGGCACACACGGTCGCCTGCTCATCCACTAAGCCACCCTAGGAACGTTAAACAATAGAAGGGTAGGCAGCATTCTTTCTACATTCACGTCAGTGACTCTGCAATGGCAGCCTACTCAAACTGTGGAGACGATCTGCAGAAAAGGACCAATACAGCCCCAGTCTGTCCAGTTTTGTGACTATTGAGTTCCTCATACTTGCACACATGGATTCTATGACAAGTTATTTCTGACTATGTCCAGGGGTTAAAGTGGGGTAAAGGTGGGGAGCCCTAACGTCGGGTGTAGCTGTGTAGTGTGGGGAAAATAATTACTTAGAAATAAGTCAGATAACTAAACTAGTTTTGTGAGTGCCAGTAGATTTTGTGTGTGTGTGTTCAAAGATAAAACTTGAATAACTAAAGGAAGTAAAAATCATAACGAGATTTCCATCAATGAACCTGCGGAAGTATCATTACTGGCTGCCGGGCATACTCCCCGGCCTGCACGGGGCTTCTGTCACCTTTACTGTGAGGGTCTCTCACATACAGTAGTCTGCCTGCAGGGGGACCGGACGCGTAGGTGGCTCAGAGACTTGGCGTGTATCCGCATGCGAGTGGGGGCTGGTCACAGCCTCCATATGTGTCCCTCACCATTGCCTGTAAAATGAAATTACTAAACTTTACCATAAGATCCAGAAAAAACAAACAAACGAAAAAAACGCTCTTTTTAAAAGAAAAGTGGCCAGGCAGATTTGGAGGATTTTGCAACTGAACTCTTTATTTATATTTTCATTTTAAAAAAGAGGCCTTTTGAATAGTAGATTGTGCATAGATAAACTTGTTGCTCTCATTTAACAGTTTATTGTTTCCCGTGCTCATTATATTTATAATGAGAACAACTGCACACAATTGTTTCCATAACAACCATCAACATAACAGAGAAGATACTTGCACATCACATCATTAAAAATAGTATAATTTGAAAGGAAATTTGATATATCAAATGATAATATATTACTTAGGATACAATTTATTAATTTATTAATAAGAAAAATTCTGGCCCTTGGACAAATGTAGTTGATGACCCCTTCTATACAGAGATCCTCAATGATAATAACCCTGTTGGAGGGACAGCGACATGTGGAAACTCATATCTAAAGGACTCAGGTAATTTTCAGGAATGTGACAAGACAGAAGCAAAGCTTTGGACAGTATGTTCAAACAAATAATTCTGAAATGAGAACAGTGTCTAAACATAAATTATATCAAATCTTTCCAACTTTGAATCATGCAAAAAGTTATATGGGATAGAGAAGCTAAACCAAAGGGTATTTTTGGAGGGCACCTTAACGTTCAGAGCTTACTCCCAAAACATGAGATTAAAAAAAATAATGTTAATTGAGTCAAATTTACAATTTCTGTGTCTCAACGCACAACATCTTTATGGATGTTCCTATATAAAATGTTTTGGGAGAAATAGGAAAAATGGTAAAGGAGGAGGATTTGCAATTTACATAAGGAACTCAATCAATTGTAATGAGATTACATATGATAATGATGCTGACATCAAATAGCTTTGTGTCAACATTTGTTTATCACCTCAAATGCATTTAAAAATTATGGTGCTATATAATCCTCCAGCATTTGAAAGTATACAGTACCAGTTAAAAGTGTCCAGACTTTGACTTGTATTGTATTTTACATTAATTTTGAGAAATTACTAAAATATATGTCTCACAAATCAGAAATTTTAGTTAGAGAGGATTTTAGTATTGATTGGTCAAACAAACGTAAAAGTATAAAAATGTTAATGACAAAATTTGGTCTTAATCAGATTATAAATGGTGCTACATGAATAACTAAATCTTCTAGGTCACAGATTGATCTGATTTTTTTCTAAACATGAAGACTGAATAATTGAATCTTAAATTTTTTTACTGGTTTACCGGATCATAATATGGTTTTAGTATCAAGGAAACTGACTAAAAAGTGCCATTTAATTCTTAATCTAAAACATATCCCCAAACTATTTTAAAAAGTGATCTCCCTATGTTAGGCAACTCACATTCACCCTTATGGACAATTTATCCATCCATCCATCCATCCATCCATTCTCTTCCACTTATCCAAAGCCGGGTTGTGGGGGCAGGAGCCTAAACAGAGAAGCCCAGGCTTCCCTCTCCCCAGCCACCTCCACCAGCTCATCCGGAGGGACCCCAAGGCATTCCCAGGCCAGCCGAGATATGTTTTTCTCCAGCGTATCCTGGGTCTACCCTGTGGCCTCCTGCCAGTGGGACAGGCCCGGTACACCTCACCCAAGAGGTGCCCAGGAGGCATCCTACTCAGATGGCCAAGCCACCTCAACTGGCTCCATCAATGTAGAGGAGAAGCAGCCCTACTCTGAGCCTCTCCCGAATGGTCGCATTCCTCAATCTATCTCTAAGAGAGAGGCCAGCCACCCAGCCTCCCTCGAAAGTTGGAGCACACCCTCTGGTCTTTGTTCTTAAAAATGGGGACCACCACCCCGGTGTGCCAATCCAGTGGCACCGCCCCAAATCTCTATGCGATGTTGCAGAGGTGTGTCAACCAAGACAGCCCTACCACATCCAGAGCCTTCAGGAACTCAGGGCGAATCTCGTCCACCCCAGGGGCCCTGCCACCAAGGAGTTGTTTAACCACCTCAGTGACGGGCAAGTTATCCCCCTCATCCCCAGACTCTGCTTCCACTACAGCAAGCGTGTCAGTGGGATTCAGGAGGGCTTTAAAGTATTCCTTCCACTGCCTGACTATAGCCTCAGATGAAGTCACAGCACTTCACCCGCACTATAAACCGTGTGAGTGAGGCACCGCTTTCCCCAGTTGACGGTTTGCCAGAATCGCTTCGATGCCGTCCATAGCCTCACTGAACTCCTCCCAGTTTTCGCTTCAGCCACTGCCTGAG
Source organism: Pterophyllum scalare (assembly GCA_024447675.2). NCBI lineage: Eukaryota > Metazoa > Chordata > Actinopteri > Cichliformes > Cichlidae > Pterophyllum > Pterophyllum scalare. The sequence continues at coordinate 6,230 of JAMQGT020004190.1, read as the reverse complement.
CTGCATTCCGCTTGGCCTGCTGATACCTGCCTCTGGAGCCCCACAGGTTAACCAAGCCTGAAAAGACTCCTTCTTCAGCTTGATGGCTCCCTTCACCTCTGGTGACCACCATCTGGTTCAGGGGTTACCCCCACGACAGGCACCAACCACCTTGCAGTCCACAGCTCTGAGCAGCAGCCTCAGCAATGGAGGTGTGGAACATGGTCCATTCAGACTCAATGTCATCAACCTCCCTCGGAAAATGCTCACTGCCTTTCACCAAGGGCAACTCCAGACTGGAACAGAGTCCAGCCCCTCTCCAAGAAACTGGTTCCTGAGCCCAGGCCATGCATTGAGGTGAGCCCAACTATATCTAGCTGGTATCTCTCAACCTCACGCACTAGCTCAGGCTCCTTCCCCACCAGAGAGGTGACATTCCATGTCCCAGTAGCCAGTCTCGATAGCCGGGGATCAGTCTCGCCAGGGCCTCTGCCCTTGGCCACCGCCCGGCACACACTGCACCTGCTGCGCCTCCTGTGGGTGGTGGGCCTACAGGAGGGAGGGCCCATGTCATCTCTTCGGGCTGCACCCGGCCAGGCACCACAGGTCAATGCCCGGCCACCAGACGCTCTCCCTCGAGCTCCCTCCCCAGGACTGGCTCCAGGGTGGGGCCCCGGTAACCCTATCCCGGGCAGGGTAAACTGTTCCCTTGTTGGTATTTCCATGGTGATCTTCTGAACATGGGTAATGGGCAATTTAGATTCACCAATTTACCTAACCCCACTACCTGCATGTCTTTGGGCTGTGGGAGGAAACTGGAGAAAACCCACACAAACATGGTTAATTTAGCAGGTGCTCCACAGGGGTCTGTTCTCAGTTCACTTCTCTTTAGCTTATATATATGTGATTTACCATAGTTGTGCCTTGGAGCAGGTATTCAGATATATGCTGACAATACGGTGATATATGTATTGGGTGAAAATATTTTATCCATTTCCTCACAATTGTCACAGCATTTACAGTTGGTGACAGCATGACTTGAGAATTTTTACACTTACTATTAAGAAAACAGTGTTTTTCTTCCAGGGTTTGTTCCTTAACAGCATCAATGCAGGAGCTGGAAGAATATCTCAGGAAAGTCCACCAAGAAGGAAGAAGTCATGAGCAGTTGGTTGTCCCACATATTCTCACTAATTTCACCACCTGCATTCCCAATGGATATGGAATCGCCAAAATGGAAGGAAGTGGAGAATGTAGTTAGCAGAGCAAGGGCAGCATCAGCCCCCAGGCCTAATGGAGTGCCATATAAATTCTACAAGAGCGCGCCTGGCGTTCTTCGCTACCTTTGGGAGCTAATGAGGATAGTTTGGAAGAAACAAATAATACCATATGGCAAAGAGCTGGTGGCACATTGATTCCAAAGGAGAAGGATGCATAGGATAACAACCAATTCCATCCAATCAGTCTGTTACCCTTCCTCTCGCCCTATGTCAGTTGGGATAGGCTCCACCGCGACCCTGAACAGGATAAGGGGAAGAGAATGGATGGATGGATGGACAATCTGTTAAACATTGAGGGAAAAATCTTTTTCAGTGTTATTGTACAGAAACTGGTTGCATACCTTGAAAGGAGTAAGTATATTGATATATCAGTACAAAAGGCAGGAATCCCTGGGTTTCCCAGTTGCCTTAAGCATATCAGCATGATATGGCACCAAATCCAAGCAGCCAAAAAGGATAAACAAGACCTCCATGTCATCTTCCTTGACCTGGCCAAGTAATTCGGGTCAGTTCCTCATGATCTACTCTGGGAATCTTTCAATTTTTTCCAGGTTTCCAGGTTATTCTTGCTGATAAAGTCATATTTTCAAGACCTGCAAATCTGCTTTACAACAGCTGAGTTTACTATAGCATGGCACCAATTGGAAGTTGGCATTATGGTAGGCTGCACAGTCTCACCATTGGCTTTTATTATGGCTATGGAGGTCAAAGAGCAGGTACAACAGCTAAGACAAAACATCATCAGTGGTCCTAAAACATCAATAATACCCTGCTGCCCAGCAAGTTAAAACTGATGCCTACAGTTTGGACTCTTCCCCCAAGTAATGTGGCCATGCACCATGTAATGCGTCCCTTTAACAACTGTGGAGAGGTTGGAAAGAATGATCACCTCATATGTGAAGGAATGGTTTGGTGTCCCACAGGCTCTGAGCAACATTGGCCTCTACGGAAAAGGGGTACTGGAGCTGCCACTGACAAGTTTCACCGAGGAGTATAAGTGTTCCAAAGTGAGGCTCCAGATGATGCTAAAGGACTCCAGAGACCAAATCATTAGCAGCGCTGCATTAGCTGTGACAGCTGGGAGGAAATGGGCTCCAGCGGAAGCAGTGCAGCAAGTCACATCTTCTCTGAGACACAAAGGTGTCATGGGGAAAGTTCAGCAAGGAAGAGCCGACCCATCTTGATTGACAACTACAACAGTAGAGAAGAGGAGGATGGTGCTTGAAGAGGTACGCCAACAAGAGGAGGCTGTAAGGACGGCAATGGGAAGGTGTGGAGAGAAAAAGACTCAGTTGGAGAGAACTATGGGATATGGAATCAAGCAGGATCAGCTCTATCATTAGAGCAACATATGATTTGAGTACCATATGAGGACCATAGCCTTTGTGAAGGAAGGACAAAAATACCACCGACATCACCCCACCAAGCCACAAAATGGAAACCTGAGCATTGCGAATAACTGGAAGATGCTGGTAGATATTGGACAGCAACTCACCTTTCCACCAGAGATTGCTTCCACCAGTCTTAGGCCAGATGTAGTACTCTGGTCTCTTACAATGAAAGCTGTCTACATCATAGAACTCACTGTACCACGGGAGTGGAGGAGGCGTACAAAAGAAAGAAGCTACTCTATACTGAGCTGGTGATGGAAGTAAAGCAGAGAGGCTGGAACAGCAAAATTTACCCTTTGGAGGTAGGATGCAGAGGATTTGTTGCTAAGTCTACCATGAAACTGCTAAAATTCCTAGGGATCCAGGGAAAAGTGCTGCAGCGACCATCAAAGCTTTTTCAGCAGCAGCTGAAAGAAGTAGCCAATGGATTTGGATCAAATTGAATGATCCCTGCTGGGTCGTGGCAAGATAACATCAGGAACCGGATGATAGGCTGGGGCTGGACCTGGGATGCCAGAAGCCGCCAATGAGCCCTTCAGAGATGTAGTGGGCTAATCAATGAAACACTCAAGATGGAGGGTGCCCACTTGACAACCCTCACTTATATACCTTATGTCACCCTTAATAATCTGATGCAAGTGTAACACCACTTGGCACAATAGATATAACACCTCATCCTGTGTTTATCTGATTTTCTAATAAGCTAAATTTAAAGATTAATGGGCAAATTATAGAAAAGGTTGCAGAGGTAAATTATCTTGGCCTTATGTTGGATTCCCATTTAAATTTGAGAGACATTTAAAAGGTGATCAAGGCTGTAAAAACAAGTTTATATACATTTTGAACTCATTGGAAATGGTTTACCATTTTATGCAACACGTTTTTTTTATGCATACTATGTTTTCTCATGTAAATTATTATATAGCTTCATGGTCACAAGCAACCTCCACAACACTTAGACCTCTTGGGATGTTATATAATCAATCACTAAAAATATTAGATAAAAAGTCTATAAGGTGCATCATTGTAAAGTGCTTAGGAAAATAAATATATGAAGTTTTGATGATTTTATTATATTCACAAATTTAAAGTTAATATATAAATGTTTGCAAAATCAGGTTCCCCGGGAACTCTCTGACCTTGTGGTTCAGTAACACGTGGAACATTGGTTGGAAATTGTAAGGTGCCTCTACAGAAATCATCAATGGGGCAAATGGCACACACTGTACAGGGTATTAACATGTGGAGCTCATTGCCTTGTGATTTTAAGCTGCAGCCTGATTGGAATCATTTTAAAATTAGACAAACTTTTTTTTTTGGTTTTTTTTTTTGCTGTCGTGAATAATTTTCATTTTGTTATGGTATTTTTTTAAAATAAATTTTCATTTTATGCTCAATGGTATTTTTTTTATGTTAACGTAAGTATTATTATAAAAATTGTTTAGGCCCAAATAGGCAGGCGTTGTGCATTACACTAGGCTATAAGTGGTGTGGTGTGTTGCATGTAAAATGCTTGTCACTAATGGACTAGTGCTTATAGAGCGCTCTTCCACTCTACCTGAGCACTCATACATGTTACATTCATTCAAGGATAATTCGGCATGCAGACCGGAGGAGCCAGAAATTGAACTGCCAACCTTCCGATCAGGAGGTGACCTGCTCTACCTCTTGAGCTACAGCCACCCCGACAATGAACCAAAGAACATCTGTGGAAGGAGCTGAAACATGTAGTCTGGAGAATGCGCAATTCAAACCTGAGGGAGCTGAAGCAGCTTGCTCATGAATACTTGTCGACAGGTGCAAAAGTCTCATTAAGAGATACAGAAATTGCTTGACTGAAGTGACTGCCTTAAAAGGTTGTGCAATAAAATATCAAGTTAAGGGTACCATAATTTTTGTCCAGGCCAATTTCACAATTTATTTATTTTTAATTATTCTGTTGAACCACAATTCAAAAGCAATGTCTGACGTTCATTCATTTCCAGTAAATGTTAATTTATTATTGCTATTGATGGTTTCAAGTTATTTCAGTGATCACTGTGGGTTTTTTCCTATGTTTAACAGAAGGATACCAACAATTTTGTCCACATCTGTATTTACTCAGTGGATGGATTTGATCCAAGCTGGGGTGAGGAAAGTGCTGACAGAAATGTGTGTGGGGGGTAAATGTCTCCTGTGGAGGAAAATGCTTGTGAGCAGGCTGCCATGTCCACTAAGGCTGAAGAGAGACAGCTGAGGGGCACTGGGACTGATGCATAGCATGTGCGTCTCTCAAGGGCTTAACACTGTGCCGCTGCAACAAACTCAGGAAAGACCCATGCATACTTTTATGCCTACTGTTCTTCAGTTACTCACCAAATTCTTTAAATATGCAACTTCAAATCTTGGGCAAAGACAATTTCTAATATACATGTGGGACAAGCTCTGTCACAAATAGATGAAAACATCAGCAGGGTCAAAGAAAAGTGGGTAGAAAAATTGATAAGGACTTAGGAAATGAGATGATTGATGCCGTAAGAATCTGAACAACCTTACAATAAGAGTCTCCTTAATATGATTCCAGATGTCCACCGTGTTGAAACTACAATGTGCAGAAGATGGACTACAAAATGTGCATTTTAATTCACCACATGCCCTAACCCTATTTTATCTAGGGCAGAGGTAGCCAACACGGTGCCCGCGGGCACCTGTTCGCCCACATGGACCATGTGAGCTGCCATGTTCTAGAAATAGCACTTAGTCATTTAAAAATTGCAATTTATTTTGTGGTTGTTGTTTCTGAATAAATAACCTTTGCATTAATGTAGATTTGAAAATGACAATATTGAATATACAATTTTAATTTAAAAATGTATAAATGAACACGGACCTTGTCGGGGGTCAGAGTTCAATATTGTGCTTAATACAAGCTGACATCTTTCAATTAGCAGAGGTAAGAACACTGGCATAGCTAGGATGGGAAATTAGGTGTGGTTTTTACCCCAAAGAAAAATATGGCAGGAAAGCGAAAGAAAGTGTATCATTTTCACTGTGACTGGGGGGAAGAGTTCTTTTTCACGACAGTGAAGGAAAAGTGCATATGCCTTATTTGTGGGGCAACTGTGGCGACGGCAAAGTGGCACAATGTGGAGAGACACTTCACTACATGTCATGCAAGTTTCCACGCTACCAGCTGAAAACATTACAAAAAGCAAACAGTTTTAATAAGTGAAATTTTTATAGAGATAAATGCAATTTTATTTGAGACTTAACTTAAAAACTTTAAAAATCAAGCTAACGGAAATTGAGCGTGTGACATCATTACTCTGGGATAGAGCAGAAAAAGCTTTTGGCGGTCTTCTTGGCACATTTAGCAGTTACATTGTGCACAGCGGGGGAAGCTTCAGTCTGACTTGAGGTAAGAAATTCATTTTTCATTCAAATTTCTTTTGACTTTGTGTATTTGTACAGGTTTTGTAGACTGTTTTTAGTGCATTTGAATTTGACTGTTGTAAACACTGACTATCCAAAATGTGAATAAATGCATGAATTCTTAGAGCCAGTGCAGACTTGGCGGGCAATATGGCGTGAACACAACCCA
>JAMQGT020004186.1:0-35856 GCA_024447675.2 Pterophyllum scalare | reverse complement strand
GTTATGTTGCACTGGTACTTCGTTCAGTTACGTATTGCTTAAAAATATCACTTTACAAAGAGTTGGCATGCACTATTAATTAACAAACAGGAAGAACTTGCCATAAACAGACATTTCACTGATTAAGAGGAAACTCGGTGACTGTTTAAATGTTTTAACATTATCACTAAAATCAGATTCTTCTTCCCAGCTTAACTACAAATTTATTTAATGTAATATTACTGACACAATATTATTAGCACTGTGAAACTGCTCCTGCTATCTGTTGTAAAGTCACAGGTCACTGCCAGATACTGACTGGTGTGCTCGTCTTGCATAATAACTTTTTAGCAGGGCAGATGCTTGTCAGCATGTTGAATATGAGTTGTGGTCTTGCAGCATGGGGGATGTTAAATGGGATAGTAAAAAAAAAAAAGTGATGCACCAATAAAGAAATAAAACAGATAAAATACCAACTGAATAAACTCCACCATTTAGCTCAACAAGGAAGTACTAGTCAGTCCAAACCACGCACAGTCCAGAAAGATTGCAGGGAGCATTTAACACTTTGTGCCTCACTTCTTATCGGCTATTAATTAATGGGAGTGCCACAACTTTGACTCTAAACAGAAAATGAAATGAAATCAAATTTGTTACAGTGCTCTGTTTGCTCACAGGCAGAACACTGTTCTGTATTTTTTACCTCCATGTAGTTGGATTGTTTTAGTAATTGTGCTCATTGTAAGGTTTTCATTCTGCCCTCTCTGTTCCCAGTGCTGCGGCTTGGTCAGAAATGATTCATTCATTCCTGTCTCTTGAATCGTGGTCTCATTCTTTCAGTCACTACAGTTTATAAAAGCATAAAAGAAACAATGCATTTTCATGAGTGGATTTTTTTACCCCCTGGTGCCGTGCTGAATGGCAGCCTGATGCAGCAACTTCTTTTTTGTTGTTCTGTTGCTCTGTTGTTTTATGTAATTTGACAAGTCTACTGGTAGTTTTTTCTTCGTTCACACTCTTGGCAACATGCAGTTGATCATGCCCACAGTTCTGCTGCCTGAGTGGGACCTGTAATCCTGGAGGACCTATGGAGGAAGCAACAGGATTCAGTGCTGGAGCTGTGGGAATGCATGGTGTTTCAACAATAATATGGATGAGCTGGTTAGTACCGGAAGGGAACATGGTGGATGGAGTTTGATGTGCTTGGTGCATTGCAGCAAGACGCACTCACACTTCTCAGTCCTCAGTGTGACTGTACCTGGCTTCAGAGCTTCTTGGGCTGACAGGGATGTTAATCTGAGCTGTAAGAAGAAATATAGTGAGTTGGGATTGAAAAGTGGCGTGATGTTGCTGCCAAGTGTTTTCTGCGGCCTGAATGTTGCACTGCTAGCTGCTGGAATGCATCTATATCACTCACTGAGTGTTGAATCAAAAGGGTCTGGGTTCCTCCATCAGGTGACAAAGAGCACATCCAAATGATTTTCACTGTTGTGAATGGCTATTGGTAATTAAGAGAACCTTTCCATCCTCTGCACCACATACTGAACACGCACTTTCTCTAACATCTACTGTAACATGCCAATATCTGACTGATATTTTGTAGTAGTACCAGAACCTTCTTCTTTTAAGACAAAAATACATCTATGTCTCAAAATGAGAAATGATGCCTAAAAAAAAAGCCTATACAGCTCTGGAAATGTTAGTTTTGTGAGTTTAGTTTTGATATGGTGTACTGCAAATGTTGTTTTCCACTATAAAATTAACATTTGTCCGTAACTACAGGAAACATTTTTTTTAAAGGCCAAAGCAGCAGGAACTCTGGCCTTTTTAAGATCTCCACAAAGATTATCTCCTCCAAATTAAGCATGTTTTGATTCACCCACAGTGGATGTTGTGTTATCTGATGTGGCTCTTCCGGTTGTCTTATCTGGACTGTCGGAAAATCTTGAAGGCCCCGTATCCCAAAGCGCATTTCACCACAGACCACCAAGATGGCCTACAGTATCTCTACAGTATCTCTGAACATCTGTTGATGTTTGGCTTGTATTTAACTGCAGTCTAAAGGGACCAATTGGGCAGCATTTACAATAGAATAATCATTTTTAATTTATGGAAAAAGTCTTGACGTCAATATCAGGGAACATTGTCTCTCCCGCTTTTATTGCAGCATGTGAAAATTTTCAGCGTTCACTCCTTAAAAGTGAGTAAGTGTTGTGTGTTGATTCACATGACAAAAACTCCATAACATAACTTGGCTGATAAGACTAATAAAAGGATGTTTTTCTTTTGCATCTTGATTTTTTTGGGGGGGGGGTTTGGATTATCAAAATTTTGACTTGGAAATATAACAATAAACAGGTATGCAACAGGAAGTGTTTGCCATTGTCAGCGTTTTCCAGTGTGCTTTCTGTTTGTGTACAAGAACTGTTTTATCCATCATCCATTTTTTGCAGCCTAACCGGGTCCAGATTCCAAGCCATCTCATCCAGCTTACCTGGAGGGACCACGGTGAGTTCCTAAGTAACCCAAGAAATATAATCTCTCAGTCATGATTTAGATATCCTCTCCAGGTTCTCCCCCTGAAACACCTCATCTAGGAGGTGTCCAGGAGATTTCCTGGTCAGATGCCTGAACTACCTCAGGGAGAGTTAAATCACCCCATGGAGGAAGCTTATTTCTGCTTGTATCTCCAATCTAATTCTTTAGATCACTACAAAACAGTAATCAAAATTTAATATACGCACCAAAAACACGAGAAACCAAAGTTCAAAAACATCCCAGGACCATGACAGAAACTTGCAAAAAGCTAATTTACCTGAGGACTACTCAAACTTGCCACTTCTTGCTGATGAAGACACTAACGAGGCTGCACCATATCAGAGGACATGGCTGTGACAGATAATTGTGCATTTGTTTTCTTTATTGCAATAATCTAACAGATATTTCTTGCTTCCTTGTGCTTCTTGTGCAAACAACATTAACATCTTTCCTAATTTGGAGAGGTTTTTGCGAAAACCACAACTGGTTTCATCAAGTGGTATCACTGTTTCGACAGTGTGTGTAGGAGAATTGTGCAAAAGCATGCACTTTTTAAAAACTGCTAACTCTGCACATGTTGTATGTCAAGTGCACAGATCAGAGATAAACAGTGATACAGTTCAGCACGTTAAGCAAGTTTCTCATGTAACCTTGCGCGGCCTGTCTAGGCTTTAACCTGCCTTTGACCCTATGACAGCTGGACTCTAGCATGAAAACCCAGCTGACTTAGCTTAGCAGCTGGACAACTGCAGCTGAATGATTGCCAAACTCAGAAATCTGACCATCTGAAAAGCACAGAACTGTAGGATAAGTTATGAGCCAACATTGCAAGCAGATCATCACTGATACCTGTTAATTTGTGCCATGTAACATCTAAATGGAGCATCTTCGATAGTCTGTTGGGAGAATTTGCTGCACAGCAAGCCATGTTATTTGTCAGATAAGTGCAATAAATAAATAAATAATCAAAGAGGCACCAACAGCAAAAACACAGTCCAAAGGTCCAGTACAATTACTCCAATTACCTGAAGTGAAGCCTTGCAAACAGCTAGCAGTTATGACACCTGTTTCAGCATCCACCTGTCCATCAAAGATGCAGATTTTAAGTCTTAACACAATTTAAACAGGTGAGTTAATGAGTAACAAAATTCACCACTGAACGGTTGTAGATGGCAGTCAAAATCTGGAGACCTGCCAGAATTGAGGCTATGCCATGAACTGCTGAAGAAAACAAAAGCAGCAAAATATATGACAGTATTTCTTCCCAGTAGGAGATGCCTAAAACACCTCACCTTGGAGGCGTCCAGGAAGCATCCTAATCAGAGTCCCAAACCACCTCAACTGGCTCCTTTCAATGTTGAGGAGTAGCAGCTCTGGGATCCTCACCCTATCTCTATGGAAGAGCCTTGACACCCTTTGGAGGAAGCCCATTTCAGCTACTTGTATCTACAAATTCATTATTTCAGTAACTACCCACAGCTCAAGCTCATAGGGGAGGGCAAACTGACAGCCTGGCTTTCACACTCAGCTCTCTTCTCACAGCCTGGCACTTCATCCACATGACTGAAAACACCACAATAATCCATCTATTCACTCTTCCTTCACTTGTGAACAAGACCCTGACACTTTAACACCTATCCTTGAGGCAGCAACTCCTCTCTGACCCAGAATGGGAACTCCACTTTTTTCTAGCTGAGAACCAAGGCCTCAGACATAGGGGTTCTAATTCTCACCCACACTCATTTGCAAACCACCCCATTAACGCAACCTGGAGATCACCATTCAATGATGCCAACAAAACCACATCATCTGCAAAAAACAAACACAAGATCCTGAGACCTTTGGCCCCTCGGCTGCACCTTGTCAATAAAATATTCATATTCTGTTATTATAATTTAATTATTCTGTTCATAAAAAAAATCAATATCCATACATCCATTTTCTTCTGCTTGTCTGGGGCCAGGTCGCGGGGGCAGCAGCCTAAGCAGCAAAGCCCAAACCTCCTTCTCCCCAACCATCTCTTCCAGCTTGTCCGGGGTGACCCCAAGGCATTCCCAGGCCAGCTGAGAGATATAATCTCTCCAGCGTGTCCTGGGTCTGCCAGGTCCTCCTCCTGGTAGGACATGCCTGGAACACCTCACACAAGAGGTGTCCAGGAGGCATCCTAGTTAGATGCCCGAAACACCTCAACTGGCTCTTTTCAATGTGGAGGAGCAGCAGCTCTACTTTGAGTTATTCCCAAATGGCTGCCATTCTCACCCTATCTCCAAGGGAGAGGCCAGCCACCCTTCGGAGGAAGTTCATTTCTGCCGCTTGTATTCGCAGTCTCGTTCTTTCGGTCACTACCCAAAGCTCATGAACATAGGTGAGAGTAGGGACATAAATTGTCCAGTAAATCGACAGCTTCACTTTCACAGTTAGCCCCCTCTTTACCATGACAGACCGGTGCAGTGTCCACATCACTGCAGGCGATGCCCCAATTCGTCTGTCAATCTCCCGCTCCCTTCCCCCATCACCCATGAAGACCCTGAGATACTTAAACTCCTCCACCTGGGGTAGCAACTCATTCCTGAGCCAGATTGGGCACTCCACCCTTTTCTGGCTGAGGACCATGGCCTCAGACAACTCAGACAGAGGTGTTGATCCTCATGCCAGCCGCTTCACACTCAGCTGTGAAACATTCTACTGCGAGCTGGAGGCCACCACCTGATGAAGCCAAAAGGACCGCATCACCGTTGCTACTTTTCCACCGCCGAGGTGCTGGTGCTTGTGCCAGTGCTGGTGTTGGTTCCAATGAACCGATGAAATGCTTAAGAACGGGCCTGCGTTTCCATCGCGCTTTGTGAACTGATCCTTTACGTATGAGTGTGGGCGGGTCCTCATCTGGACACGGAAGCCGAAGGGCACAAACGTGGGAGAAGACGCTCCCCTTTCTTGTGCTGCAAACACGTTTTACGCTCCAAACCAAACTACTGCAGAATCTGTGTGCAGCACAGAGGTAAACACGGACAGTGATTACGAGCAAGGACGCAAAAGATGAAAAGTACGCACTTTGCGTCCTTTTATCTGCAATATGAGCTGATACAAAGCAGCAAGTTCAACCTTAGAGCCCAACCTAATTCACAGCTGTGAAAACCGCATCGCTTTTCTCATGTAATACACACCATGCAGTGAAACAGCTGTAGAAAACTTTATGCTGAGACGGCAGAGTCATGCCCTTCTGATGCTTTTGTCACGTGTTCTTGGTTCGAGAGCAACTAGCTTACGGGGCTGGCCACCAAGTGCTTTTGCGGTGGAAAAAGCGCCGAATGGTTAAAATGCTGGCACTGGCTCCAGAACCCTGTCGGTGGAAAAGAGGCCCCTGAAGGACATGGTTGAATGCCTTGTCCATTCGAATATCCTTGAGAGGAGGAAGAGCTGGTCCAGCGTTCCATGACCAGGATGAAAACCACATTTTTCCTCTCGATTCCGAGGTTCGACTAATAGAAGGACCCTCCTTTCCAGCACCCTGGCGTAGACCTTACCGGGGAGGCTAACGAGTGTGATCCCCTGATAGCTGGAGCACACCCTCTGGTCTCCCTTCTGTCAATCCAGCACTGGACAAAAAGGGCCTGTATCCGGAAAGATCCCAAACAGTCCTGAATGATCCGTGGCAGATCCAAATTTATGGATCTGTCACGTATTCTGTATTGAATGTATTCTGTATTGAATGTTTCCGGAGAGAATATGGAATGATCTGATCTGTCACAGATGTTTAAATGGATGTTATCTGGATATGTAACGGATGTTCATTCAGAGTTTGGATTTTTTAGGGTCCAATCTTGTCCGTTTATGGAGAAATCTAAAAAACATATCCGTCAAGATCCGGTGCGCATTTGTCGGGATATTGTCCGTATCTGTGACAGATACAGAGGTATCATACCTCGGATAGTACCGTATTTTAGGGCTTTTATTCCAGTGCAGCAGCACTGCCCCAGATCTCCACAAAATGTTGCAAAGGCGTGTCAACTCTACAACATCCAGAGTCTTCAGGAATTCAGGGTGAATCTCATCCACCACAGAGTCACCTGACAGTTTGCCGGAATTGTTTCGAGGCTGTCCAAAGTCTTTTTCCATGGCCTCACTAAACTCCTCCCACCACCCAAGCTTTATTCCGCTTGTCCCACTGGCCAACCAAGCCTGATAGGATCCGGTCTGCCGGATGTTGGAGTTGAAGATCTCGTGGACTGGGGCACTGGTCTCTTCATCTTCTGGTCATCATAGAGGTTTTTCTGAATAATTCTACTTCTGGCCCCTCACACAGGATTAATTTGCCTTGGGAGACCCTACTAGGTGCATATTGCTCCTGAAACATAGCACCTGGCTCAGTGGAACATGCAAAACTACTCGACCACAATGAGGTGATGATTCTAGCAGGGGGGTTAATGTAAATATGTGAGAAAATGTGCTGCCTCTGCTTCTCTTTGCAGAACATGCAGGTTTCCCATGCTTAGATTAGTCTTGCTTTTAAGCCATGAAGACATTTTATTGTTTGGTTTGCAGATTTTATCAGAAACAGCCTCTAAAGAATTACACCTGAACCTGTTTGACAAGTGTGGCCTGTACACTGCATGTCCTCAGAGTGTCTGGAAAGATATTGTTAATCAGGACAAATAAAAGACATGAAGGTGAGTAGCTGAAGAAAGACATGCACATGAAGGAACTACTTAAAAAAATCACCCCAACTCCTTTTGAAGGTTAAAGATAATGTGTGTCAGCTTACAGATGTGAACTCCTTAAGTGTTTGCTCAAGTGATGCTCTCTGTTTTCTTTGTCAATGCTGAGATGAGCAAAGATCAAACAAAGGAACTTTTTTCAGTTATAGCAGAGCAGACAGGATAGTAATGTTTGCTATCATTATATATGTGTGGGGAGTTTGCCTTAAAGGTTGTAAAAGAAGAAAAAGTTACACTGATTAGACTTCCAAAATCATAATTGGGTTATTCCATATAAAATTAACAAAATCCAAATAAAGCTCCCATCTGACACCCTCAGAATTAGGGTGTTGTTGTACAGTAATTTTGATATATCTTCTGAAGCCATGTAAAATTTTACTGTGGTGTTCCAGACAGAGAATTATTTGAACCCATAGTGTAAAGGGGGTTTTTGAGTTGTACTGATGGTGCTCCTGTGTGGTGGAGGTTGTTTCTATTGTTAAGTGTAGATACAGAAATATACCCAAATTGCCACTGGGGGGCGCTTGCGTAGGCAGTGCAGGTGTGAGTTCAATAAAAATGGTTGCCGTGTGTTACTTCCAGTTGTCTGCTTGAAAAGTATTTTATGTGTTCGAATCTCATACACAACATTTACCTTCACACTCTGGCAGCCCTTGAAGTATGTGGTATTTGTAGTATCTTTTAGCCCTTTTGATTCTGCATAATTTAATGAGTACACGAGAGTCACATGAAATTTTCAGGGCTAATAAACATATTTAAGCTCTACTTTAAAAAAAAATGCCTCCAAAAAAAACAGCACTGGTGTTCACGTTGTATATAATAGTTTGGGTGTAAAGTCCTGTAAAAAAGAAACTTTTCACATGACTGCATACAGTCATGAAAAATTAAGTACACCTTTACTGCTTTCATAGGAATTAAGAGAGTAGCGTCCAGGTGCTAGTAATTAAATATACTTAACTGGTCATCAACAAGTGTGACCACCTATATAAAAGCTGAAGTTTTGACAGTTTGCTGGTCTGGAGCATTCAGATGCATCTGAATGGATCTCCAAATTCACTCCAAGGTCAGACCATGCAATGCTGAAAGAAACTGCTAAAAATCCATGAGCTACATCTCAGACTCTGCAGTCCTCGGTTAGCATGTTAAATGTTAGAAAAAGACTAACCAAGTATGGGTTATTTGGAAGAACATGGCAACACTGTTTAGGTTTGCAAAGTTATAGCTGAACAAACCGCAAGATGCCTGGAACAATGTCCTTTGGACAGACAAGACTAAAGTGGAGATGTTTGGTAACAGCCAAACACAGCATATCAGCACAAACACCTCAAACCAACTGTCAAGCACAGTGGTGGAGGGGTGATGATTTGGGCTTGTTTTGCAGCCACAGGACCTGGGCACCTTGCAGTAACTGATTTGACTATAAACTCTTCTGTATACTAAAGTATTCTAAAGACAAATCAAGGCCATCTGTCCAACTGCTAAAGCTTGGCCGAAACTGGATCAGGACAATGATCCCAACCACGCCTGCAACAGAATGGCTCAAAATGAAAAGAATCAAGGTGTTGCTATGGCCCAGTCAAAGTTGAGACCTCAACCCGACTGAAATGCTGTAGTAGGACCTTAAGAGAGAAGTGAAAAGAACAAACGCTCACACTGAACTGATGCGACTTTAAGAAGAGCGGGCCAAAATTCTTCCGCGCAGATGTGAGCAGTTGCCAGACAGAAAATGATGACTTTAATTTATTGCTGCTAAAGGTGGTCCTACAAGTTTTGAATCATGAAGTGTGCTTCGTTTTTTGCAGGGCTGCATCACGCTGATGAAGGGTTCTCGAGCTGTTTTTCAAAAAGAGAAAAGAGATGGTTGCTTAAATGTGTTTGTCAGCCCTGAAAATTTCATGTGGTTAGTTGCTGTACTTGTTTATTAACTTGGTTAAGTTATAAGGGCTCAAAAATACTAAAAAAAAAACAAAAAAAAAAAAAACTAGGATGACCTGTAATTCTGAAATTCTTGACAGTGTGAAGGTAAACTTTGATAACATGGCCTTACTGAGCTTGTGATAAAAAACAGTGTAGGCTTTCTTACTTATACTGAGTATTTGGGTTTAGCTTGAATGAATATAAGGTATTGCATCAGGATCAGTCATGTACTGCTTGCCTTAGGCTTTTTTTCCCCCTGACTGTGTGTGTTTGGTTTTATGCTCCAGCAAGTACAAGTTAGGTATAAACTCAGTTTATTTTTAGGCTGCTTGACTCACAGATACATTTTTAGAGCTTCGCTTTCTGCAGTAAAAACAGAAAATTATTTTAGAGTAGGACACATTAAGTCTCCTAACATAACAAATGCTGAGTATAATTATTCACAGCTGCAGAAAATGATTGACAAACCTCTGCATTGCTCATTTTCTCACCACATAACACGTTGAAATGTGGGGAATCTGACTCTGTGCGGCTCTGTGCAGGCTGGCACAGCAAGTGTTCACTCTGTTCATTTTCTGTACCAGTACAATGAAATATGGTAATGAAGACCTTCATCATGTCAAAGAACACCACTGACATTTTACATTAACACACTACACACTTAAACTAATTATACACAAGAGTGTCCTTCTTTAAAATATTTAGGTTCATTTCAAAACAGTAATTTTGCGTGTTGCAAGACAGACTCCTCCTTTCATGTCTTTAGGCTGTGCTGGCTCTTTTTGCAGGAGGTGACTTCCATCTCACCTCTGGAAAAAATTGTAAACAACGACCATCAGCGTGACAAAGGTGCATTCGGATCCATTTTCTTTTCAGTAGTTTATAAAGTTTATTTCAACCAGAACTGATTGCATATTTGAAACATGTCAAAACAGGCCTACGTAGGCACAGTGATGGTGTAAAAAGAAAATCCTATTGCATCAGATTTGAGACAATTTTGCAGCAGCATACACACACACAAAAAAAAAAACCTCCCCAAACCATAGACTTCTGGTTTTACAGCAAGGCAGCAGAGGAGCTCACTTTTAAACCATTTAAACCACATTTAACACATCTACAAATTTCATGCTTTTCTTGCCCCTGGTGTAAAGAAATACCATTGAATAACTGACACTAGCAAGAAGAACCCCCCCAAATTAGGGGTTGTGGCTTAGGCTTTAGAGCCAAGCATCCATCTCCAGGGCTGAAAAATGAAGCAACTGAGTCATAAATTTTAATGAATGACATAAAACAAAACAAAAAACACACAAATGAAGTGTAAGAATCTGTTAAGTGTATGATTCAAACTTGAGTCTGTGGCTGCAAAATAATTCACTCCAACACCAACCCCTCCAACCTCCAAATGGAAAATATTAATTTATTGTCCATGGACACGGCACAGAAATAAGGGTGGTAAATTTGTATTCTGAAACATGAATCAGTGGATTGGGAGTCGTGACTGTTTCACAAACTGCCCTGAGACTACACTGGGTATGAAGACAACAATCTGTCGCTTTTGCAAAATGAATACTCTGTGGGAGAAATCAGGTGTGTAAGCAATGATTCATTCATCTTTAGCTGGACTGAACACAGTGGTCAATAGAGAGCAAAACGATATGACAACAAAGGTCATATTAGATATCTTTAAAAAGCTGTTTGTTTTACTCTCATTCTTATTATTTATTAGCATTATTTCTTATCATTGCTACTTATCATTTTCATTCTTTTTTACTGTAACCACTGAAACCAACACATTTCAAAATGCACTTTTATTTTGAAGGCAAAATCTTTCATGAGTGTTTTTTAAAAATTTTTATATATCATTGCAGTGTTAGCGGTATTTGTCAGGGGCAGACTTAATAAGTTCGGAATAGGTATGACATTAAAGAAAAACATTTTTTATATCATGTCGACATGACTAAATAAAAGCATTTGCACCGAAGCCTTGTGATGGCTAATGAAGAGAAGAGAATTTTAGTCCATTTTTAGTTCTTTTTTTTTAAGCACAAAGACAAAAACTAATTAAAATAACATTTTAATTTGTTTTCAATGTTTCCATTTTCTTCCTAGTTTCTTTCTAGTTTTCATTTAACATTGGGAACAAGCTGATACTTCACTCTGAATTGTATCTCATGTCTCTGTCCTAAGCAATTATATTAAAGCTTTGTTTTTGTTTT
Organism: Pterophyllum scalare; assembly: GCA_024447675.2. NCBI lineage: Eukaryota > Metazoa > Chordata > Actinopteri > Cichliformes > Cichlidae > Pterophyllum > Pterophyllum scalare. The sequence goes on along the minus strand of JAMQGT020004186.1, from coordinate 24,491 downwards.
TTTTACTTTAATTAATCTGGATCTCTTTTACCAGAGTGTCCTCAGTTGACACAGGGTTAACCTGGCATGATTTTCAAAGGGAGGAGCAACTGAAAATTTGCACTGGCAGAATATGCAAACTCCACACAGAATGGCCCTTTGAACCCTCTTGCTGGTAACAGAGCTCACCACAGAACTTACACATCAAGTATATATTTGCATTGGCACAAGAAAACAGCTACACACACAAAAAATTATATTTCATTAGACAATTTCAGCAACTGCAAATGAATTATACTTTGTGCACTGTCTTTTCTTTTCTTTTTTTAACATAACACTATCTGTATGAGGACGCAGGGCTGCACAGGACCCTGAAAACTGTAGCCAGTGTATTTCTGCACCCATCTCCTAAGATGATTTCCTGTGGGCCCCCCTTCCTGCTTTGTTTTGGTCACCCCTTCGGGAAAAAAAAACGTGGAAACGCCCCTGCTCTTGTGATCTATGTTTGCGATCTTTGCCTGCAGCTTCTCCACTTTAAAGAGGGTTTCATTTGTAAACCGTCTTTAGCGGTGCACCTGTAGGGGGAAAAAATGAAAGAAGGAAGCAGTGGGAGAGTCCGTTGTTCATTTGTGGGCGGTGCTCGGTCCCCTGTTCTTCATTTGCGATCCGCCGCTCTCAGCGCTTAGTATACCTCTGGGTGCGCACGTGGACACATTTACGCCTCCTGCAGCCCCGCGCGCGCGCGCTCGCTCAGCCCAGCTTTTTGAAGCACTTTCAGAGACTTTCACCTCTGCGGCCCGATGCTGTCAGCTGGTCTTTGTTGGGAACTTTTGGTAAACCTGCAGAGAATGAACTCCGCGTAGCCTCGGCTCCTGCTCTTATCTGCCCCCTCCCCATCCGACTCCCTCTCTCGTTCTCCCCCGGCCCGCGCGCTCTCCGAGCCTTTGTGAAGAAGTATGGTAGATAAAGGTCCCCTGTTGACTTCTGCCATCATTTTTTACCTGTCCATCGGGGCAGCCATTTTTCAGGTGCTGGAGGAGCCCAACTGGAAGAAGGCTGTGGAGGAGTACCAGGTCCAGAAGCACAAAATACTGAAGGAACATCCGTGCTTGTCCTTGAAGGATTTGGACAGAATATTAGAGGTATGGATACCTTCTTCATTCAAAAAGTTCCCTCTGAATTCCTGAAGTGTTTCGTAGATGAATGAAGATGACTTTCTGTTTAGTTTTGCAGAAAGGGAGGTGACACTTGAGTGAATACTGAGGCTCAGCTGGTATGTAAGCTTTGACTACACACCTCCTGGCTTGATTAATGAGGAGCTGTTAGACTCTCTTGGCCTAGTTTACCAGTTGAGTCCCATACATGAATCGACTACTGAACTTTGCCTGATTTTTTTTTATTTTTAACATAAATGAAGAAAATTCCAGCATAACTTGATGCAGGAAAATGCACAAATTGTGTAATAAAAACACCTGTTTAGCTCCTTAACAGTTTACCTGCCTCCAGGCCTAAAATTTACTGCACCAGAAGCCTTTGGGATAATTGTCACTAAACCCTCTTATCTTTGGTGGTGTCCTGCTTTCCATGGCAAATGAGGATAATTATTTTATTAGCTGTAAACTAGACACTGCGTCTGAAGCACTGATGAGGGTGTGGAGGTCTTATCTGTGACCTCGGCTTTTAAAATCTGTAGTACTTCATGTTCCATTTGCAATTCCTTGTCACGGTGGCAGTTTCTTTTTTTAAAACCAAAAACCGGTGCCACTGACCTCTGTGGTTTCCCCCGTCAGCACAGAATGACCACAGTAATTCAATGCTCCTGTGATTTTTATGTTTGCCCCATGCCGTGCTGTTTGTTCAGTTTGTTGGACTGTGAGAGTTTTATGACCTTTCTTTTTCCATTTATCTGACTGTCTAATCAGAACTTGATGGAGGAAAGTTTTTCACCAAGATAGAAGAGTGCTGAAATGGCCAGCAAATGGTGTTTGGCCCAAATGTGGCCCATATTTGCTGTTTTCTTTCTGACTTGAATCAGCAAAAGGTCCACTTTTATATCAGCCAAAATGTCTTTTTTTTCTTTTTTTTTTGCATCTGGGCCAGAAAAAACTTGGAATAACCCATGTTGGGCCAGCAGTATTTGCAGTACCATAAATGAGTTGAAAAGCAATAGACCCAGGCAGAACTGAACTCCTGCATCTCATGAGATCAGCACGGTAGCTGTGGGGAGAGCGAAGGGGAGTTGAATCTGCCAACTAATACCTTTTTGTGGTGTGCCTGGATGAGGCCCCTGGCACCAACTGCCAGGTTAATGATCCTTCCACAGGATACCTGCAGAAACCTACTTTATCTGGGAGGATCTAGACTAAAGTCTCTCCTTTTGTCATCTTGGCTCAAGCTGAGTTAAAATGTGAGTAAAGTGTAGTGTGTGTCAAATTTAGGAGAAAAAAACCCAATGCTAGAACATAAAACATTCATAAACCAGGGTCAGATCTGACCTACTCATGACACTTTCAGCTCTGAGGCAGCAATGGAAAGTGTTGTGCGCCAGATGCAGCTCTCAAACTCATCCAGAGATGGCAGCATCAGTAAAACCGAATATGAGCCAAAGAAAACTGCCACATTTCAGCCAGACTTTTATTGCTTTCTGGGACACGTCAGGAAAAAAAAGAGATGACACTCTCAATCTGCCAAAGATGAGATTTTAGGCTTCATATTTTTATTTTTTTGCATTTTGCACTTAAAACATGCCTCAACATGTCTCAACCTGTCCCCCTTTATTTTTGGGCACAGTATTGGGGAGATTCATTTCTCTCCCATCCCCCCGCTGTCTCCTCCTCCTACTCCTTTGTGTTTGAAAGGCCTGAAAGGGTGCTAACAGCCGAAACCCCTGCAGCAACCAAATCTGCATGTGAATGTAGATGGGAATACTGTGGCTGAGAGATTTTGAAAATTTCTCTTTTGGCGGCAGCTGCTGCTGTAAAGCAATGATCAAAAGATCATTTTGACATGGTCCCCTAACTCCACAGGCAGCTGTGTCCCCCTGTTGCAGTAGTACTTTTCCTCCATTTCAGTTTGTGGAGACGCCTACTGCAAAGGCATTGCAGGCAGTTTATTAAAACTGAGAAATATACAGGGGGGGGGGGTTAAGCAGATATTCTATTAGATTTCCACTGTGGAAACTTTTCCCAGCTCGTTAACGATTAAATCAAATGTAAGCAAGCTTAACAAGAGACGGCAACACTCTTGTAAAAGTTCTCTTTTATTAACAAGGAGGTTTACTATTAACTGCAGGGGCCTTGAAGTGGTCACAGTGTGCAGATTGGATTTTATGGCCCATCAACATTGGCTCTTGAGAGGCTGCTAAAAGTTCAGCAGGGGGAGGGTGGCGGGTGGACGTTATCTCTCCTGCAAAAAAGATTTCAGTAAGCTAAGATCAGTATCTGTTATAAGAAGTGGAAGCAGTGTGCTTTGTGTTTCAGCCCAGAATAAACAAGAGGGGAAATTGTTAAAGTTTACATGTGTAGGTATAAAAGCATTCTGAGAGCTACTTTTGTAGACGAGCATCTGTTAGTTTCTCAGTCAGATTCACCCCTTACTTGTCAAGCGTAGCTTCTCAAACCAGTGGGTGACACAGTGGTGGTTACATCCATCCTTTATCTTTGTATTCATCATCCTTTTTTTTTTTTTTTATAACTTGTGACACAACCATTAACCTGGCTATGATATAAATTTTCTCTGTCACTGAACTACAGTGCAGCAGATAACGTAATACTTTGGGGAAATCTTTCACGACTGGAAACAGGTACCAAACAGGCACACATAGGGCTGGGCAATGTGGACCAAAAGTAATATCTCTATTTTTTTTAGCTGAATGGTGATATATATAGTTTCTTTTTTTTTTTTTCTCCAAAAGGTATAAACAAAAAGGCACTTCTGAGTCAAAGCTACATGTCCCAAACGTCATATAGGCATATTTAAATAATAATTCTCCTCAAATAAATTAATGCTTTTTTTCCTCTATAAAAAAAAAGACTCAAAGTTGTGCTATTAAAATGTAGACAGAAAAGATACAGAGCAAAATAGCAAAAGGCCGACATTCTTTAAAAAGCGAGTCTGGTGAAGTCTACTTCAATAGAAAGTGCTTCCTCCTGTGTGTACTCCTGTACATTTGGTACTCTGTGCAAATAACAAAATATGTAAACGGACTGAATGAACAAACTTCCATCCTTCAGTCGGCAGGGGTCTACACAGTAAATCCACAGACGCATTCACGGACGTATTACAGCAACCCGTTCAACGCTGCGTCTTCAAGCACACAAAAAAGACTCACTTCCGCTATTAAGATCACGGGACTTAGCAGGAGTTGGTTTGTACCCTATCTAGTTGTGGTATGGCCAAGGACTCTTGGGGCATCCAGGCAATGCCAAAGCGTAGGAACGGACGCAGTAGAAGGCTGTATGTATACAAAACATGGCAACAGCGGCGGATTTCTGGTTTCGCTGACGTCACCGGGAAAAGTCGCTACATTTGTCGCAAGTCGCTTTTTTTGGGGGGGGGGAAGTAGCCAGCGGAGTTTGAAAAGCCACTAAATCTAGCGACAAAGTTGCTAAGTTGGCAACACTGTCATGCTGCTGTTTCCTGCATGATTTACGGGTGAAGCGGTGAGGGAGAGAGGCGGGCCAGTGTGAAGTTGTGCAGAGACAAACAAGTATGATTGTAATGCAACTCTATCGATATAAATAATATTGTCTCATCTTATATTGCGTATGAAAATATATCTATTTCTTAAAAACTTGATATATCGCCCAGCCCTAGGCACACATCTCTTCAAATAGTCCTCTAGCCTTTTCAAAATTCAAGAAGGCAGCCATTTTCGTGGTACCTGCCAAAGAGACAAACATGCAGATTCTGGTGCTTTTATTATTATATTATTATTTATGATGGCTATATTAAAATATAGCCAGGTTTTTCAACTGGGGGATAGTTAAAATAAAATTGATTTCTTAAGGCAAGGCAAACTGTAACACAAACTTTAAAGCTGCCTTTCCTCAGTGTTGCTTCTGTATCTAATTTTGCACAGTGTCAGCATTTGATTGTTTGCCTTTCATATTTTACTCTTAGTTTATGATGTTCTTGAACTTAAAAATCATGTTTGGGAGTCTGAAAAGGAAGTTTGCAGCCGTCACGTGTTTGGCCAGAAATGAGGGCAGAAATAAAAAGCAAAAAAGAGAGAAACAGCATTCTGGTTTTGGGGACAGCTTGCTTTGTCATGTGCCTTGGATGCTGTCAAGAGGTCAGTGACTTGAAATAACCAAGGCTTTCTTCCTCATTCTGGAAAGTGTTATTTAAAAATTACAGGGCGTTTCCTATAAGGGTCTGCACGGCCTTGGTGACTCTTAAGCTGTTCCTCAAGACCTGTTTGAAAAGCCCATACAGGATCCCTTAGTCTCCTGCAGGTTAAACTGAGCTGAGCCCCGATTAAAACCTGGATTATTCTCCCTCACAGGTAGCTGTGGACATCACAAGGGAGCCGTTTTTGTTAAGTATTTACACAGTTTTCGAGTTTGATGCAAAGTTGGTGCAATTGTAATTTAGTGATTCACCCCCGCACCCCTGAGAGCAGATCAGGAGTCAAGCAGATTTAGAGGCATGGAGACTCACCGTAAACGTAAGGCATCCAAACTCCATTCAGAAACAAAATCTAAACACATGATTGTCTAGCGCTTTAACAAATGCAGTATTCATTCTCTAATGAAGCACAGCATCGTGACATCTTGTGGAAATGTGATGTTTGTTTGTGCGCACGGACAGAGGGCCCAGCAGGACTAAATTTTATAGTATGCACAAATAAAGAGTGATTCATGCTGTTATTTTCGAGAAACTTTCCCTAATTTTACCAATACATCACCATCTGATGCCTAGTTTCAAATTAGACTGAAGTAGACGGTCATCACTGACATTAGCTTATTGTAAAAGGAGGGTGGAAAATACCCTTCATTTACTTACACTTACAAATGCTGCTGCCTGCAAGCATAAAAAGGCGCTTTATATCAGAAATGTTATTGCAAATATTCTTGAAATAGAGCTGGGTCTTATACTACTATATATTATACGCCTTATCATCAGAGCCTCCCCTCCAAATGCAGGTGAACATCAGAAGTGGATTTTAAGCTCCACACCATTATGTTCACAGCACTAGCTTCTGCAGATTCAAAGCAAAAGCTTCACTGCTTAGTATTCTTTGTTTTTTTTAAAGCCAAAACTTTAAAAACAGGACTTTACAAACTAATTGGTTACATTAGTGTAGCTGCATCCATCTTTTATATACAGTCTATGGTACAGAGGGCTCATGAGGATTACCTGCACATGTGCTGACCTTTATTATTTGAAACTTTAAACATCTTTAATATGAAGATCCACTATTTTTACTGGGATATCTGTGATAGAAGATGAGGAAAAGCAGAATAGATTTACTTTTAGGTGTGTTTAAAAAAAAACAGCTCCTTAACGTGGGCTTTTAAACTGGAGCTACTATTTGTGGCCATGAGCACACATCAGTAGATTAAATTTTGTAGACTTTTGCGCACTAGTAGCATGGGAAACCCTGCTGAAGCAAGGATTAAATATGCTGTAGTTTATCCAGATAACTGTGCATGTTATACAGTCTCAGTACATGCTAATTCAGCGTTTAGGTTAGTGCAGCCTCTCTCCAGATGAGCTCTGTTAGCTTTGAAGCTGCAAGAAGCCAGCTTTAATTTATCTAAATACTAAAACTCAAATAAATTGGATAATGAAGAACATGCTGTGGTGTCACTAAAGCAAGTCTGCATTTCATTTCATGGTAGCAGTCTAATTCAAAGCAGCCACTTGCAAATCTGTTAATTTCACCACCTAGGATATAAAAAAATCTTCGCACTTTTAAAGCTGGCTTACAAACTCACTGCTTTCTCTTCTTTATACATTAATTAAATCCCGACAAAGATTGCTGAAGTTGTCTGTAGTTTTTCTTAACATCAGATAAGATGCATAATCCCAGATCTTCCATGTTTTTCAGTTTATTTTTTTCTCATGCATGGATCTTTGTTTGGGACCTGCGTTCAGATGATTCTTTGATGCTTATCCGCCTCTTCATCGGAAATACACAGTGACGCAGAAAAGCTTAAGTTTCTTCATTGATGTCAGCTTAATCTGGGCTGCTGAACGCTGCCATTCAGTTTTATTGTACTGAAAGTGGAAGAACACAGAGGAGCTGGAGTGGCACGTTGAGCCGCTGGCTGTCCTGATAACAGTGGGTTCTTTTTTTTTCTTGTTACTTATCAGCGTGCTGCAGCAGCAAAGAGCTAAACCTGCAGTTAGTTAAACAGAAATAAAACAAGCTTTTAGTCGCAGAGTGAGGCGTGAACTGTTTTCTGTCTGTGTTTGTGATGAGTGTTACTGTTGAGCTGTTTTTTTGTGGTACACTGTTTTAAATATGTAAAGTACACTTTATTGCTAAAAGTATTTGCTCGTCCGCCTTCACACTCATATGAACTTCAGTGGCATCCCATTCTTAATCCATAGGGTTTAATATGTTGTCAGCCCACCCTTTGCAGCTATGACAGTTTCAGTTCTTCTGGGAAGGCTTTCCACGAGGTTTAGGAGTGTTTATGGGAGTTTTTGACCATTTTTCCAGAAGCGCATTTGTGAGGTCATACACTGATCTTGGTTGAGAAGGCCTGACTCACAGTCGCCGCTCTTATTCATCCCAAAGAAGTTTTGTTGGGTTGAGCTCAGGTCTTTGCGCAGGACAGTCAAGTTTTTCCACACCAAACCTTGCTTTGAGCACTGGTGTGCAGTCATGTCCAAAATGTCTTGGTATGGTGAAGCATTAAGAGTCCCTTTCACTAAGGGGCCAAGCCCAACTCCTGAAAATCAACCCCATACCAGCTTCTCGGCCATGGAAGCCCATTCCATGAAGCTCTCTACACACTGTTCTTGAGCTTATCTGAAGGCCACATGAAGTTTGGAGGTCTGTAGTGACTGACTCTACAGAAAGTTGGTGACCTCTGCATACTACGTGCCTCAGCATCCACTGACCCCACTCTGTGTTGTGTGTGTGTTTTGTTTTTTTTTTGTTTTTTTTAAAACATTGCCTACTTCATGGCTGAGTTGTCATTCCAAAATGCTTCCACTTAGTGGTATTATAACAAACAGCTGACTGTGGAATATTTAAGAACAAGGAAATTTCATGACTGGAGTTTTTGCATAGTAGGCATCCTATCACGGTACTTGAAATTCACTGCACTCATGAGAGCAAGCCATTCTTTCATACATGTTTGTAGAAGCGGTCTGTATGCCTAGGTGCTTGGTTTATACACCTGTGGCCATGGAAGTGATTGGAACACCTGAATTCAATACTTTGGATGGGTGAGTGAATACTTCTGGCAGTATAATGCATTTCATCTCACTCACAAGTGGAACGATTGTTGTTCGGCATAACAAAAATGACATACTGTGAAAACCTGACTTGAGATATGGCTAAATTATCCTGGAGTCTATGAATTTAGGTAGATCTAACAGATAATCCAGGAACTTTGAGAAAATGGTTAAATTTTTATACATTGGTGTCATAAAACATTCCACTCAAATGCTTCCAGTTGTTTTACCATTGGAGTGAATGTCTTTATTTGCACATGACGGGGGCACACTCAGTTGAAATTGAATTAAATACAGATGTATTGCAGTCACTCAGCTCTAGATGCATCAACATGATCCTGCCTTTTTACTGTACTTTTTTACTGTATGTGTTTACTGGGGTGGGGTTGTTGTGTTGTGGGGGGTTTTTACTTTAAGTTCTCGGAGGCTGGATTAAGGCAGATTCAGACTTGTGTGTCCTAATTAATGAGAAAATGCCATTTTTGGTTTTTGAAGATGCGTTCACCACCACTCACAAGTGTGTGGCTGTGTTGGAAACCCAAAATATTCACTTTTAACAGCCATCAGGACAAGGAGGAATGCAATTACTCCCTTTTCTCTGAGCCTTATCTTTTTTCCCATATAGCTCAAGTTTTTCTCAACCAGCATCAGTACCTTGGTCATCCATTTCTGTGTGAAATGCTCTACTATTAGGATGTGGTTTGTTAGTGGAGAGAGGGGACCACACAGGGACCTCCATTTGGATTTGTTTGTTCTTTTCTAATAAGTAGTTTTACCCTGACATAACTGAAAATGTGTTGTTCATGTTGGAGAGATGTTTAAGTGGGTTAAGGCTGCTTAAAGTTACAAGCGTCTTGCCATCATCAATTTTGTAGTCCAGTAATACATTGCAGTGAAGTCTGTGTGTATGGTTTATTTTATTGAAATCAAATCTATTCCTTTTACCTCTTTAATTCGTCATGCACTCCATGTTCAAATTGTCAAAATGCAGTTTGCTTAACAAGATTAGCAAAATTTAGAGAGTTGTGTGGTAGAAAGATGCTTTACCTTCTGCAGTCAATTTGTTTACTACATAAGCCGCCCAGTTTGAACAGTGTGGTTTGGCAACCACTTGGACAGTGGCAGGCATGTGATGAAGCCAGTTTAACAACTTTCTCCTGAGCTTGTTTGGCCTCACTTTGACACAAAGTCCTCTTTATCTTTGAGCTGTTTATATTTGCCAGAGCTTTTTGTGCTTTTTGCCCATTCCTCAATCTCATTAGTGACCTGAGGCAGCCTCTGGCTGCCCTTGTAACCTTTTATGGAACTTTTGCACTGCAGAGCCTGTTGGTTTCTGTGCAGGCCAAAGTCAAGATGGTTCAGTTGTTGCAACGCAAGATATCTGAAGACTTGCATTTTCAGTCTGGCTTAATTTTAGATGTTGCCACATCTTCTGTTTGACATGTACTGAGGGTATCAGGTGCTTGTTTTCATGCACCATCTTTCACTGTGCTCTAATTGTATTCTTGTCAGTCATTAGCTTTGTATGTGTGGAACCTGAGCAGTTTACAGACTGAACATGCTCAGATCTTCCCTGTTAGGTTAGAATATGTTGCAGAGCTGCAAAAACAAGGTAGACACATTTGTTTTCTACAAAGCAAACAAAAATGAAACTTGTGGGGTAAAATTTCATATTGATCTCAGCTGTGAGCAATCAATGAATTGTTTGTTCATCTCCTTGTTTTAAGCTTTAAATATCCACTGTGATTTCCAGAAAGTTGTGCAGCTGTTATTAGAAATCACTTTTCATTAAAACAGCCCCACAATCCTTGCAGGCCGTGTCAACCTGACATGTAGTTATATTTCTCGAGAGGTGCACGTCAGGTTACGGTGGAGGGTTCAGAGAGGATTTCCGGTTATGTTCATAGGACCAACGCAGAAGTCTAAATCAGGCCTTACACCTATAGTTGCATTTTAAGGTTAAGAGACCTCTGCTGGTCAGGTGACTTGACCTCCCTCCCCTTCCTAACAACTGAACAAGAGACAAATTTAAACTCACCTGTTTAAATCAATATAAAGTTTGCGGGTGCCAGGGTGGCTCAGGGCATGAGCAGGCAACCACAAATGCCACTTTGCAATGCAGCCGGTGCTGGATCAAGTCCCGACCATGCTGCCATTTGCCGCGTGTCCTCCCCGACTCTTCTCCCCCTCCTTCCTGTCTCTCTTCACTGTACATCTGTCAATAAAGCCGAAAAGGGCCAAAAATAAAATCTTTGCATTATTAGTGGCGTGGCCTCTTTGATGGATAGATGTCAACACAGGTGGCTGTAGCTGCTAGCTGTCTGCTGCACTTCACCTGGAATCATTGAACTGGATTTGTGCATCATGTTTGTGCTGTTGGTGTCTTTTGGAGCATTTCTAAGGCAGTTATGTCTATTATTATTGCTTGCTGTGTGGTACAGGCAGTTTAAGAATTTTGTACTCAAGTTTTGTGTAAGTGAAGTGAACTTCTAATATTAGGCTGTTACTTGGCACAAGTATCTGTGTTTGTGTGTGTTGCACCCATACAGTTTATTGATAAAGCTTGCTAACCAAGTTAGCGCTCTACCCTCACTTCTAAATACGATCACTTCTGGCTCCAAAACAATACAGGGGCGGTTAAAACGCTGTTCCACTTTCCTACAAATTTCTGACATGCTATCCCGGAGCATGTGTTAGATAAGCTAACTGATAGCATCTGTTTTGTTTGGGTTTTTTCCCCCTCCCATCTGGAAGGTGTCTTTCATCTGATTCAGGTTCCTCTAAGTTGGATGCTTCTTCTGACCATTGGATACATGCAGTTGCTGTTCCTGCAATCAGTTGTATGCAAGCAAGATTTAAGCCTCAACATAGCCAATAAGTAGTTTACCTCATGCATATAAATGTAAGCAGTCATTAGATGTTATGGGCTGCTGGCAAAAGTGCGTAAGCAAACAGAAAACAACTGAGGTTTTTCCTCTTTAATTTCTAGTCATGGACTGAAAACAAACTTGGTCAACACCGCTGTCATCCTAAAGCCCAACAGTCCAACTGTGTTGTTTCAGAAGACAAAAGAATGACCTCCCCTTGTTCTGGTAATTACAGAGGAGAACTGTAACAGGCCTGTTATTAATAGAGAACCAAGCATCTTCCAGGACTTGAGGGCTTATGTGAATTTTGCCAACGCCTGCACATTTCCCCCCCTTGCAGCCCTCAGAGAGAGTGTGGCGTAGTGCATTGTCCTGCCACACATGGCTGGGTGTTTGCTAATTCCCAGGAGGGAGAATTCAGTTTTTGTAGCAGTTGTTCAGGGACATGTATGGTTGGGGATGATTGATTAAGCACTTTCTGCCTCATCATCTGGATTTCAAAACGTCATTGGAAGAGTCGGCCGAAATATTCCACACATAAGATGGTTAAACAGGGTTTTTTGGGCGTTGGGGAAAAGGGAAAAACAGATCAACAAAAGAACTACTATCAAACTACCTGATCTTTTTAATCCTGCATCATCATGTGATTATGAAATGGCTGTTTAGGTTTGCGGCATGTGCTTTCCTGTTTCTCAACCAAAGTAAGCAGAGGCTTGGACTACAAAGCCCCCTTAGGTTAAAGATGATTCTCCAGGGTGCCTGAGTGTCGTTTCAGCTCATCAGTAGTCCTCGAGATACCATCAGCCTATCACAGGAAGGATGTGCTGAGAGAAATACAGCTTAGACAGGACGCACTTCCTGTGTTCTTGTGCTGAGCTCAGGGGACTCTTTCAACTGCTAATTGATGGCACCCATCTGTTCTATATTTAATTCTCTTTAAGGTGAGTCTGATCTTTTCTCATGCACATTCTTTATTTTCTGTGTCCCCAGGTGGTGTCAGATGCTGCAGGCCAAGGGGTCACTATAACAGGCAATAAGACTTTCAATAACTGGAACTGGCCAAATGCTGTTATCTTTGCCGCCACAGTTATCACTACCATTGGTAAGTTCTTCTGGACGGTCAGCAGCCTGATTTATAAAACTGATGTAGGATCAGTTCAGATCTTAAGCAGAAATGGGGAAACCTTGGATCTTGTTTATATGAAATCTTCTTAGATTTATACTCAAATTTAATCTTAAAGGAGCTCGATGTAAATTCAGAAGACAGTTATTAATGACACCAGCCCGTGCTCGTTTGTATCAGTCAAAGCAGCGAGATATACAGACTGTCCTGTTTGTAGTGTATGTTATGCAGCCACTGAGAGAGCAGCACATATACACCATATCCCTGAGCATCAGTATACTGACAACAGTTTACTTGGATATGATGAAGCTACTGATGTCAGATAGTTTATTTGTGTGGCTAAGTTAAAGTTTGGAGGGCACATGTCCCATGTTGTTACTGTTATACATTTTTGCTTTGTGCCCTTTACATTCTTTATTGATGGCTAAAATCAATATTGTTAGGTTGGATGAAGTAATTTGGTAATGTAGCCAACTGGTGTTTCCACTCAGATGATTTTTGCTGGCAATAACGTTAGCCAGCGAGTGTCTGCGAGCCAGCTAGCTGTAAGTAATCGGAAAAGATGAGTTTCTAGGTTTCTTATCCCGTCTGAAGCCACATTGGTGTTAGTTTTTTTTGTCCTTGTAAGAAGTTTGTGTTGGGGCCTGTATTGTGCTGGGAGCTGGTTGTTTGTTGACATTAGTGATTAGTGGACTCTGTTTCTAAGCTAACTTTATCTGGTGCTGCTCACTGTTGGAGCTGGAAATGAAGAGAGGAACTGAGACACTCAGGAATGAGCAAACACTTCACATCCTTTGGATTCCTTTACGTAGAAATAAGTCCAAAAGCTGTTAGAGGCAACCGAGAAGGTTCAGATAAAACTATTTAATACATGAAGTAATGTTGGATAATTCACTTTTGACTGCACGTTCCTTGTAGAATGGCCTCCCCTTGTTTTGTGATTATACAAGACAGGACAAGTCAGGGAGCACTCAGAAACCAAAAGAGGAAACCAGACTATTTCAGGGATGGGATTATGACCATTGCAGTTGCAGAGGATGGAGATATTGTGTGGCACACTGCAGCTGTACAAGTTACAGATAGGTTTGTCTAAACATAAGTGAATTGTTAGGATTTAAAGGAAATACATTTATAAGGAAGCCCAGAGGAATGCCAGATGTTGGAAATCTTACAGTCCTTGGATCTGCATAGCTTTTGTAGTTTTGGTCATGAGCTGCTTCTCTGCATTATTTGTATAATGTAATATGTTTTTTTTGTTTGTTTTTTAAAGGCTATGGGAACATTTCCCCGAAAACCTCATCAGGACGTGTGTTTTGCATCTTCTATGGGCTGTTTGGTGTGCCTTTGTGTCTTACCTGGATCAGTGAACTGGGGAAGTTCTTTGGCGGTAGAGCCAAGCACTTGGGCCTGTATTTAACAAAAAAAGGCCTGTCACTGGTAAGCTGATGCTCCTGTTTTGTTTTGTTTTCTGTCCCTTCTTTTTATTTCTGGGGAAAGTACCCAGATCTTTTGTTCAGTTAAGTGTCTCTTTCTCCCCACCAGAGGAAATCTCAGTTTACCTGCACGGCTATCTTTCTCCTCTGGGGTGTCCTGGTGCATTTAGTCCTCCCACCTTTAGTGTTCATGTCCCAAGAAGGTTGGACCTACATTGATGGATTGTACTTCTCATTTGTCACCCTGACCACAATTGGATTTGGGGATATGGTGGCAGGTAAGCTGAGGGGGGGAAAGGATTCTAAAATGTAGACAATTGAAAGTTAGTTAAAAGCACAGGGTAAAGATGCCTCTTGATATCCTCAAAATTATCAAATTTCCTACACTTATAACTTAAATTCAAATTCCTTAGACTGTTGTTTGTTTCTGCAGGTGTGGATCCAAACACGCAATATCCACCTCTGTATCGTTACTTTGTGGAGGTTTGGATTTATCTAGGCCTGGCCTGGCTGTCTTTGTTCTTTAACTGGAAAGTTCGGATGGTGATTGCAGCTCACAAAGCCCTGAAGAAACGCCGTAAACTGCGCAAGCTCTCTCTCGAAGAGCTCCGGCACTACAAAGAATCTAACAAAGCTGCCCTTAGTTTGCCTCCCAGTCCGAATGATGTCAACATTTTCAGCTTCTTGTCCAAGAAGAAAGAAGGCTACAATGACCTGATCAAGCAGATTGGGAATAAAAAAGATGGCAGCGCCAATGACGGCAAAACAGTCGGTAAATCTAAGGAGATCAGTCGCTCCAAGAGCTGCAGTGATGCTCCCATGTTTAACGGGCACACTATCCTCAGCCTGGACCGTTCGCCCCGCCAGAAGAGGCGCTATAGTTTCAGTGACCGTGTCACTGTTGCTTTTTCAAAATCTAAGAACTACCTCCTGGGCTCAGATAACGGTTTACTGCTAAGAGAGGACCAGGTGGAAGGCGAACTAGACCAGGACCACATGTTTGAGAACCAGTTGGACAAGGACGTGGACCTGGAGAATGGAGGAGAGGGAGATTGTGGCTCAGGCAATTGCAGGGCGTGGGACTCTAAGGAATACCATTCTTTAACGTTCCAAAATGCCAACATCACCTTTATTGATGAGGAGAACTTCCTCAGCAATAACTCTGAGGAGCTGGAGGACGATGAGGATGACGACGATTCTAAAGCAAAACTCTCCATCACTACATGCGATGAAAACATTGAGACGAACTCCAAGGAGGAGCGGAGCTCCGAGTCTGAAGAGTCCGTCTTTACGAGTGATGGTTCGGAACACAGCCACTCGTACGAGAAACTCGTAGAGGAGTACGCAAAGGAGGACAACACAGAGTCCTGACATGCAAAGGCAACACGCGTGAAGTGTTTGAGAGGAAAAATCCCATTGCACTTTGAGGTGTTCTGATCATGATTCAGATCAGATTTCAAATCAAACTTGAACAAATGATGTCCTCCGTTCAGCTGAATCTGAACTGCAGAGTATGACGCATAACCCCAGGAGTATTTATCAACTGATCTGTTTCTTTTTCTTTTTTTATGGTTTGAAAAAGTCTTAAGCAATATTTTATTTTATTGTCTTGTTTGTTTTTTCTATTTTCACATGGGATTTCTTATGATTTCCTGTAGTTTATTTATAATCACCATATTGGTGTTTTGTTTTTTGGGGGGCAGGGTGGTGTTTTTAAATATATTTATTCAAGTGAAGGACAGAGTAGCTTTTATTCGGTGGTTCCATGACTGTCTGTTTCTTGTTGCACAATTCCACCAAATGAGGGCAGAGCAAAGTTAATCCCAGTGCACAATGTTCTTTTATCATCTGAGCCAAGCATGTCTTAAAGAAATGAAGGGCCAAATCTTATTGTTGTCTGAGATTTCAATTTATTTTGACTGTAAGAAGCAGAGTTGTGACTGTACTCTATCCAACACCTGAGTCCTAGATCAAACCACTTTGTGAACAGACTCTAAACTTGTGAAGTCAGGGGGGGTGTTTGTAGTTTTCTGCACAGCTTTTCTGAGCCTCTTTAGACATGTTTCCTAAAATTGATATTATGAGTGTGTCGCTGCCTTACTGGAACCCTTTCACAGTAAAAACATTCCTGCTGTCAGCCTCCTTAGCACCCTTTTACTCATTTGTATTTGCCATGTAAATATTGACTTAAAGCCCGTCAGTAGCCTCAAACACAGCTCTGCTCGGGATGTGGCCTTGCTACTCGTGTTTGTCTTCGGGGGGCTTGCACTGCCTTTAGTGATTGAAGTGCCACTCATGAAAGGTAGCCAAGGTTGCAGCAGATCGATCCTCTCTGACGTATGTTTTAGTCATGTCCCCACCTCCTCATGGCCTGCATGGGTCCATAATCTCATGGTGTCTGATGCTTTTCAACCTTGATCTTTTTTTTTTTCTTTTTTTTTTTTTGCATGTGAAATTGCACACAAACTTGAAACAGTATTACTCTGAATGGTAAAATGGCAGATGCAGTGCCACAAAGGGCTACTTTAAATTTAAAACCAATTTAGTAAAGTTCAATTAAAATGATGGAAAGAAACATTTCTTTTCTTATACAAACACACAGACTGTGCCTTACAGGTGACTGCCATTACCTGAACTGGCCTTAAATTCACTGCTAAGCAGAGGATGTACAACACTGCAACATCTGTTGAATGTGACTCACTGACAAGTTTTTCTTTCACACTGGGCGAAAGAAGAGGAGAAAAAAAAAGTTCTTCTTCCTCTCATGTTTCATAAGAGTCACTCTTTTTCTTTTCACTTGTTTTCCAGGATGTATTAGTGTAGCATTGGTACGTGTGTGTGTGTGTGTGTGGGGACTGAATTTCAAACAAAGATCACCTAAGAACCGGTTAGATAGGTTTAAGGCCATTGTCCACTGTTTCCCTTTTAGTGTTGCTCCACTGTGTAATAAGACTCCATTAAACTCATCTGTAAAGTTTTTCTTTTTTTTATGATTAAGTTATTCATGTTTGTGTAAATTTTGTATGAGTTCCAAACAAAACTGTATATTTAGTGCAAAATAAACATTGAATATAAGCTTTGAGGGGTTTGTGTTATCATTTCTGTCAGTTATGCTTTTAGTGCTCGAGCCATAAAATGACATCTTAGACTGGACTCAGATGGCTTCCTCACATCTTCCGCTTTGTCATGTCTCAGCTTTTCTCCAGGGTGGTGCAACAATGGAAGAACTGTACTCAAGAGCAGTGTTATTTTTAGGTTTTGGCAGCTGTAATGTGCAGCATCTCAGCTGTGTAGTTCAAAAATAAAGACACTTGGTGCCTGGTGATGATTATTCTGCTAAATGTGATTTAAAAGAGTGAGAAGCTGAGTTATTAAAAATAAATTTGCCATTGACTTAAGAGAGACGAACTTTTGTCAGGCTTTTTAGCTAACCTCAAGTGGACATTAGTGGAACTGCAGATTTCAGTACATCAGTGCTGGATTAATTTTTTCAACCCCAATCTGGAGTTGCTAATTTAATGTTATAGCTTTACATGGGGGACAAAAAACTGCATGAATGGCTAGGTGAGGTGTTCTGTCTCTCCTACCAGGAGGACATACTGAAGCGATTGTCTCTCCGCTGTCCTGGGAACACCTTGGTGTTCCCCTGGATGAGCTGGAGGGAGGTCTGGGCTTCTCTGTTTAGGCTGCCGTTTCTGTGACCTGGCCTCAGATAAGCAGCAGAAAATGGATGGATGGATGGTGAATCATGCAAAGCTGCTCTAGTGGAGTGCAAGAATAAAAATATAGAGTTGGAAATGAGCAGAATGCATTCTTTTTAAACTGAATTTATATTAGAACACATTTCAATGATCCTTAAATGTTAGAATGATATTTTTAGATCTTGTAGAATATAAAAAGTATTACAAGAAAGTAACATTTACAACATTAAAAACACCTAACCAAACCTTCCTGTAGGTCTTTTTGTAAAACACTGAGTCTGAACAGGGTCATGTCATTTTACCCCGTCACGTCGTGACCTGGATTTGCTCATTATGCACACAAAACTCAAGGTCATGCTGGCAGATAAGTGAATCACTCTGCAAAATAAAAGTTATATACAAAGCAGCCATAATAAAGATGCTCAATTTTGATGAGGGTGGAGCCAGGTAGTTGACCTCTCCTAATCTGCTAAATGAACATAAGGTTAATGTTTTCTTGACAGTCAGTTTTTGCTGGCACAGAGAAACACGGCCTGTTTCCACTTGAAAGTGCAAAAGTTCACCTCAAAGAGCTCCCAAAATAAGTTACAGAAAGAAGCAAAAATGGACCATAACTGATATTTTTAATCACCATTTAAAAGCTTCTTATAGTCTTAATGTTTCTCAGTTTGATGGCAGGTGGAAAATAGGGTAAGATAAACTTCGTTTGCCAAAAGTTGGGAAATCCTGGAATAACAGAGCTTCATGACAGTAGCGTAACCCCAGTACAATAAAATGCAATATGACAAAACTGGAGATTATCCTAGAGGTCGTAGGGCATACCCCCGACAGGCTGACAGTCTGTCACAGAGACGCTCACATTCACACCTACAGCCAATTTAGAATCACCAGGTAACCTAACATGCATGTCTTTGGAAGCAAGGGTACCTGAACCCTCACAGGAACTGGGAGAACATTCAAACTCCATGCAGCCTATGTGAATGATGTAGTAGATAAAACACAATAAAACAATATGTAAAAAGCTCAATATAAGACAATAAAGTGGCTCTAAAATAGTTCAGTAAAGCCAGATAGAATAAAACAGGTAATTACATATAAAAACAAGTCAGTAAAACAGAGTTCGTTACTTGAACAGAACAGCATAGCTGTGTACATTTGTAATTCAAAATTGTTAAAGAAAAAAGGAAAACACACCAATTTAAGATATTTGAGTCACCTGGTGTTTTCTGTTCAGCACCCTCAAGTTTATACTGGTGAAGGACGACTGGGGAAGAAAATAGTAATTAGTATGCAAGCTTGTTTATGCCAATAAAAATCATTTAATTTATATATCTGAATTAAAAATAAATAAATATATATATATATATATAGAATTTAGTTTGAAGTTAGTGAGTACAAAGTTTCTTACCCATCTTTCTCACCTGTTCCTCCAAGGTTTCAGGTGGCACCAAGCACAATTAAGTAGGTGATGAAATAAGTATGCAGACTTTTATTTTAGGTGTTAAAATGTTTCCAATAAATGTCATTTTGATCATTTGTTAATATGATGTTAATCAAATTTAATATGTAATATATTCAGTTAGTTTATTAGTTTATTTGATAGTGCTCCGCTATACACTGCTGCTGAAAGGCAGCTTGTCATTCTAACACTAAAATAAATAAACATGGGAGGATAGATGGTTATTCAGAGAGATCTGCTGCATTGCAGAGTTAGTTCGTGAGCTATGAAAGATCTCCTGTATGCCATTTTGGTAGCGGAGCCAAAGCACAATCTCGAGAACTGAAAGTGCTCAGTAAAATTAAATAACCATCAAGCTTTTGCCCTTCTAAATGTGAGCTGGTGCTGAGCACTGATGATTTTCACAGAACCAAACTAAACGGAGCGTTCAGTGTGAAAATGTGCTGAGTGTGACGGAAACACAAATGTCTCCTGTTACTGTGGGACTGCAGCGAAACAAAAGTCATCACTCCACAGCTTTGTCAAAGCTCCTCAGTCTGAAGTGTGATCAATAACTGGGGGGGTCATCTGAGTTTTTTTTCTACAATAACTTTAGCATATCTAATGAAGTCATGCAAAAGTTTACCACAAATTATTTCCATGTTACAGGCCTTTGATGTACACAGGGATAGGTCAAAATATTACACTTAATTCAAAATTTCTTTCTTTCTTTCTGATGTACTTTTACTATTCCAGAGCTGACAGATGGGGAGGGTCAGTTTAGTAAGAGAGAGAAGTAATAAAGAGAAGAAGAAGTAGAGGAAGTGGGGGAAAAGAGGAACAGAAAGAGGAAGGAAAAGAGGTGGACAGGGGGGAGTAGGAGAAAAGTAGAGACAAAGCGCAGGTAATGGGTCACCAACTGGCTGGCATCTGTAACAAAGCATGCTGTGTCAGCGTTGCCATGGCTGTGTGTTTATCATGAAACATACTTAATAATGATGGTGGAGAAGCCAACTCGTCCCCCGGAAGCCAGAGGCAGACAGAGAAAGACCCGGCCATGCGCATTTTTTTGCTTCTTCCTCACCCTTCAGTCAGTGGTGACAGTTGGCTGCCCCTCCATGAGCCTGGCTCCAATTGAGGTCTCTTCCTGTTAAAGAGCAGTTCTTCCTTCCTACTGTCACCAAGTGCTGCTCATAGTGAATCGACTGGATTGATAGTCTTGCCATTTTATTGAATCTTTAACTTGTGATGACCGTTGTGATTTGGTGTATCAATAAAACTGAATTGAACTGAATTTTTGTTTGTTTTTTGACTCCTTGTATTAATCATGATGACGACTGAAAAGCTGCAGGCAGCAAAACATTCTCGTGTTCCTTTGGAAGTTTTAAAAAAAGTCTCTGACATACCATCTAGTTTGAATGTACAGCCAAAAAACCATCAATCATACTGTGTGTGCGCATACGTGAGGAATTATTTCATGGTTTTATTATAAGAGCTGAAAATAACAGCAAGTTGTGACAGGACGCACGTGTTAAACATCACAGTGTAAATGTGAGCAAAGAGGGTATTTAAGGCTTTTCTTTTCATCACAAGAATAATTGCATTGTGAAGATGCCTTCAGGACACTTGGCATTTTGTCTGAGACAAGTCTTGAGTTGGTCTGTAAGCAGGTAAAAAGTCAGTGTTGTGTATTCATTATCGGCTCAGAAAGGGAGCAGCTTGTTTGGTGGCTGTGTGTCGTCATGCTCATGGGGCAATAACCACAGGTGAAGGAAGATCAGAGGGTCTCGTGTCCTCGGTTTCATGGTCCTTCCATACATCACACATTTTATCACAGTGTCAGCAATGAAGATTATGTGGTTAGGGGATTTTTGGAGTCAGAAATTTGTTTGCTCCAGATATAACATGCCTCCTTTGAGTGTGCTGGCTCTATCTGGAGACTTGGAAGCTGAACCACAGTAAACACAGTAAAGTTTATGGCTTAATTCAGCAGAAATATGCAGTGAAAGGGTTAGACATTGGTACTGAACACCTTAACACCTTTCTTTGCAGAGTTTAGAGTTCACCTGTCATAAAACAGTTCAACCTGACCTTTGAATCTACATTCCTGCAGCCTTTTATATGCCCATAAAGAACCAAGATACACAGCAAATCTGGACAGTCTGATCACAACATTTAAAAATAAATAAAAATATTATTAATAGTTTTGTGCATTTATATTTTTAATTTTGGCAGTTTTAGTCCTCCACAGATTGGCAGAATGTATCCACAATGAGCCAAAGTTGAATTGTCAGTGCTCAAATAATTGTATCTATTACAGTAAACCTTTAACCTCGTTCTTGTTTTGCACTACAAATGAACTGTGAGGTTTTCATGCTTCATGGGTGTGTCTGTGCACCCTGAATTTAGGGAGTAAGATTATGCAAGAATTCCTGAAGCAAGCCAGCAAAGCATCCTCTGTGTTTCACACCAGTACAGCGTCCTCTGGCACGCCTTCCTTGTTAGCTTGTGTAAGAGATTACAGTAAAACACAACCAATAAGACTTTCTTGGAAAATATTTAGAATAACAGTGAAGCCTTTTACAAAGTTGACTGTGTAAAGTGCAAATACAAGCAGGATGTTGTGATTTGCAAATAATTTAAATCATTTTAATAGAAAATTATATAGAAAAACAACATATCATAGACTTAAACTGAAATTGTATTGCTCATTTCAAAAACATTTCCTTGTTTTGAACTTTGATTACTGAGACATTACTTTGAGCTGTTTAAAAAAAACAAACAACAAAACAGAAAAAGCAAAAACCAGGCTAAACACTCGTATGTAGAAACTCAGGAACACAGAAAAGCAGCACAAGGGTTTACATGTTATGCAAAGACAGCAGCCTCCATCTTTCATGCTGCAGCACTTCCTTAAACGGTTTCTTATTGTGGAGTTCTCATGAAAAGATTGGTAAAGACGCCATCAAAGACTACTTAGCAAGCACGTAAGTGAGAATGAAACTGAAACCTTTTATTATTTGTACAACCCTGTTACAAATTGGGTTTTTAAAATAATGTAAAACCTATTATTAGTAGAAAATAGCATATCAAATTTTGAAACAGATTTCCACTGGGCTGCATCTGCTCCTCTTTTAATAAAATCCTGTGAGAGTTTGGAAATGTGGGATTGTACTTTAGGAAGGCAGATATTACCTATTCTTGTTTGATATCAGAACTTTTCCTGCTAGACCTCAGTGCACCATACTGTTGACCATAATACTTTATTACAAAGATTAGAGTATGCCATACTGTAGGTATTAAAGGTACTGCACTGCTTTGAATCATATCTTATCTAATAGACTCCAATTTGTTCATGTAAATGGGAAGTCTTCTTCATACACCAAGGTTAAATATGGAGTTCTACAGGGTTCTGTGAGAGGACCAATTCTACTTACATTATACATGCTTCCCTTAGGCAGTGTTATTAGAAGGCATAGCATACATGATACCCAGCTTTATCTCTCCATGAACCCAGATGACACACACCAAATCTATAAATATTAGGAACATGCTGTCTAACCAGATACTTACTCTGGATGGCATTACCTTGGCCTCCAGTAACACTGTGAGGAATCTTGGAGTCATATTTAATCAAGTTATGTCCTTCAGTGCACATATATGTTACGCTGCTTTCTTGCATTTGCGCAATATCTCTAAAATTAGAAACATCTTGTTTTAGAGCAATGCTGAAAAGCTAATTCATGCCTCTGAAAAAATTCTGTTCACCTAACTTGGAGCTCCTAACCCTGAAATGCCGCCCCCACTTTCATCGTAGCCAGGGACTTGAAAAAGGTGATACCGGAGGTTACTCAGCACATCGACTGCCCCACCAGAGAAGAGAGGACTCTAGACCACTGCCAGTCTCCTTGCAAAGAGGGCTACAAAGCAAACCTCTTCCCCGCATTGGGAAGCCAGATCACATCGCTGTCCTTCTCATGCCTAATTGTGGGATTTACTGGAAAAGTTGTTGATGACACTTCACTTAGGAGGGCGATCAAGACTTTTCCCCAACCATAAGCTGTGGGTGGATAAATCTGTCTGCGACGCCCTGAGGACCCGCACTGCTGCCTACAACTCTAGGCTCATCTCTGGGAACATGGAGGACTACAAGGCTGCCTCCTGTAATGTCCACAGAGCAGTGAAAGAGGACAAACATCACTACAGCCCATACACTGGAACAACAATTACAACAGTCTGACTCCAAGGGACTGTGGCCAGGACTAGACACTATTACGGACAAAGCACCGCACACACTCGTGATGAGTACCGGTGCTTTTCTGGCTGACCAATTGAAAAACTTTGTTGTGCGCTTTGAGTCGGGCAGCTGACAGCCCGCTGCGCTCCCAACCCAGGGGATGAGGCACCCACTGTGGCAGAGCGTGATGTGAGGAGGGTGTTTAGAAGTGTAAACACCAGAAAAGCGGCTGGGCCAGACAGTATTAGCAGACTTGTCCTGAAGTCCTGTGCTGACCAGCTGGCATCTGTGCATCGACCTACTACATTTTGCATACCGGCCGGACAGATCCACAGACAACACTATAACCTTCCTCCTCCCACGTGGACACTGGTAAGGGGAACTATGTGAGTGCTGTTTGTCAGACTACAGCTCAGCATTTAACACCATAGACCACTCGAGACCGAGCTGCTGGACCTGGGCCTAGACCCCTCCCTGTGCAGGTGGGTTTATAGGTTCCTGACCACAGGTGGTACGAGTGGGTCACTTCACCTCATCCTCCCTCCACCGTCAGCACTGGATCCCCCCCAGGGCCATGTGCTCAGGCCTCTGCTACATTCACTGTACACCCACAACTGCAAGGCCACATCAGAGTCCATCATCATAAAGTTTTCTGACAACACCGCTGTTGTGGGACTAATCTCCCACAATGAAGAGACATTATACAGGAAGGAGGCCTCCCATCTGGAGGACCAGTGCCTGGAGAACCACCTTCTGCTTAACGTCAGCAAAACAAAGGAACTGATTGTGGACTTCAGCAGGAAGCAGCAGACCATCCACTTCTCATCAGTGGTGCTGAGGTGGAAAGAGTGGACATTTTCAAATACCTGGGAGTGACCATCTCACAGGACCTGTCCTGGACTCATCCCAATAACAACACTGAAGGAGGTCAGACAGCATCTCTACCTCCTGAGGCGACTGAGAGACTTCAAGCTCCCACTCAAGATGCTCAGGAATTTTTACACCTGCACCACTGAGAGCACCTTGCATGGAAGCATCACAACCCAGGGGATGAGCAAACACAAGCCATCTGTCTGCTCAACTCTGAGCCCTAAACTGCACTATTATGCACTATGCAAATTATTCTCTCTGTTCTATTTGCACTTTACCATGACATGCATTTACTGCTTAAAGACAGTATATGTTCATCCGAAATTTGTATACATCATTCAGCACTAATGAGGCCTTTTCAAATGTACAGGTTTCCCATGCAAAGTGCACTAATGACCCTCATACCCTCACTGATGCTGATAACAAGC